>PIJE02002609.1:17198-62694 GCA_002895965.2 Coryphaenoides rupestris
GCTTTTTTGACCCCTGGTGGCGGCGGCGGCGGCGGCGGCGGTTTAGTCATCACATCCAGATAGCAGAGCAGCCGACCTAATGCAGTATTTACACACACGCTTTGTGTTGGCAAACCACGACAAAGTTAAGTCCACCCACACACCACACACATTGCTAATGATAGACTACGATGTATGAACAATATGCCACGGGAAGTAAAACACTTACTTATAAATACAGAGTTTCCCAGTTTTTTTTATAAAGGGGGTTGTATGGCTTACTGGCTTAAGTACTATAGTAACTTATGGCGCGTTCCATTTGTACTCGGAAGTCGGAATTTTCCGCGGGAACGCGTCAGGAAGTCGTCCTCTCACAACCCCGACTTAGAAATCCAAGATGGCTGCTCTGCGCTCCGCGTCAGTGAGAGCTGTATTATATAGTCCTTCTGTATATTTGGGTCTCATAGAATCAGTCGTACACACAGTACTGTCCGACTTCTACCTGTGGACACGTTGCGACGTTGTTTGTATGCGCAAAATGCCGCATAATACGTGGTTATTCAATTCAATTCAATTCAACTTTATTTGTATAGCCCTTAATCACAATACAGTCTCAAAGGGCTTCACAGGCCAGATTATTATGGGCCAGGTGTTTTATGTGACCTCGTTCCCAGTTCCAACTTCCGAGGTAAATGGAACGCACCGATAGTACTGGGGGCTCAATCACTTACAACATGTGTTTATTTGAGCGTAAACTACTGTATACCATTATTTGTTCATCGCGGTTAGCGTTAGCGTCGCGGTTAGCCTTAGCGTTAAAATCGCGGCTAGCTTTAATCATTTGATTTGCTGCCTAAATTAATTACATTTAACATATATGCATACATGTACATAGCATACATGTTATCTGTGTTCTTATAACACACAACACAGTTCTGGGGGGAAACTAACTTTTGAAATTTGCGTTAGCATCACAGTAAGTGTTAGCATCGCAGCTAGCGGTCTAGCTTTCTGTACCAAACGATAAGTATTATGAATACATTATGAATACCACTACACCCCTAAATCTAACATTATTGGTATGTTTAGCCAGCAAACTATTTCATACATATACACATATTTTTAGGTTGGGTATAATCTATTACCATCTCAGTTGATCCAGTTTGTTTGCTTGATTCCATCGCCGTGTTTGTGTGCCAATTTTATTTCATATCTGGCAACCCGTGGTACTCTGAGAATAGTGAACCAAAACAAAACAACAACAACAACAACAGACGTTCTTCAACAGCATTGTTGTTGAAGCCAGAATATCAATACTGAGTGTTTCTTTCGTCTCTGATTTCGTCTCGTTTTTTGATCTCGTCCAGTCAATCGATTTTGAAGTTATCAAAGTCATCATTCACACGACGCCTAATCGATAGGCAGTCGTTTCCACTGCAAGGGGGAGTTTGAATTGTGTTATGTTCATTCAAAGCCGTCAAATAAAGGCTTTGAGATTCAATGAGGGCTATATATATATATATATATATAAAATAAAAAGTCTGTTTTGCCAAAAGAAACGTGGCACACCTCATCGAGTGAGCCTCCTCCGCTCAGAACAAGGAGCGTACATACTTAACCGTCTCCGGATAGTGATGTCGGCACCCATCACGCCTCTTAAAATACACTGGAAAAAAACCCACCAGCCGTCAGCACAGCGGGTGCAAATGTATCCCCAGTTGGGTGCAGCTCCCCCCCCACCCCGAAAAAAAAAAAGAAATCCGCTCCGACTTTCTCGTCAACGTGGCGAGGGACGGCTTTGAAGCGTTCTCTTTTTTCCCCGACCTGATATATCGTCGTGTGTTGTGCGCTCAATGGATAACGTGTCTTGTTCGGAGCGCCGTCGGTTGCGTGAACAGTGTGAGAGCGATGTTGTGTGTGTGTGTGTGTGTGTGGCTGATCGTTCTGATGTCCTGGAGGACGTTGATGGAGCAGATGTTCCTTCCTCCATCTCTCTCTCCCCCTCTGCCTCTCTCTCTCTCTCTCTATCTCTCTCTCCCCCTCTGCCTCCCATCTCTCTCCGTCTCTCTCCGTCTCTCTCTCTCTCTTATCTTTCTTCCTCCCTCTCTGTCTTTCTGTCTCTCTCTCTCTTCCGTGCTCTCCTTCTTGCTTCCTTCATCTCTTCCTCCCTAAATCTCCATTTCAAGCAGCAATCTATCATGGTTGCCTCTCTGCTGCCAAATCTCTCTCTCTCTCTCTCTCCCGTTCTCCCCCCTCTCTCTCTTATGTGCCTTCCTTTTCTGCCCATTCAACTGTTCATTCTCGGGATCTTTCACCACCGCCTCATCTTTTCCATTCCTCTCTCTCTCTCTCTCTCTCTCTCTCTCTCATTCCATCTCTCCCGCTCTCCCTTCAATCTACTGTATCGCGCAAAACCTCCCCCTCTTCACTCGGTCTATCCCCATGGCTTTTCTTGTCGGGCTCCTCTCGCGGAAGACGTCCATTCGGAATAGATGTAAACAATCGGTTGAAATCACAAGGATCCGCCATTGTTTCACGGCAGTGCATTAAAGCCCCCTTGTAATATGTTAAGCGCTGGCATCATCTCATATGAAAAATGTTCCATTCTATAAAAAGCCCCCCCATGGTAAACATCCGCTAATGCTTCAAAGGAGAGGTAGAGTCACGAGGACGTTTGATCGATAGCGTTGGTCTCCTCTCTGGGTTTTTGCTGACCTGTCACCTGTCCACCTATACTGTACAGCAGCTGTAGCTCTATTAGTCCACCTGTGGCCTATAGTTCAGCTGTGGGACCTTTTTCTATGTTCCTTCTCTAAACATAGCCTGATTCATACACTGTTGATTGCATATATTGCCCACGCCCAGGGGATCACTAAAGTTGTTATTTATCTATCTATCTTTAAGGTGCAGTTTTCATGAACCGTGCTTAGTAGAGGAATATAGGTTAGAATAATTGCATCTGAGGTAATCTGTTTGCGAGATTAATTTCGCGCGGCCTACACGGTTCCACCTGCTCCCTAAGTGGCGTCTGTACCTCCTTATAAAGAGTCCTAAATCATTCCGGTGGGCCATCTGTGAGGAGCTATATCGCGCAGTGCCGGTGGACAATGGTATATTTAGAAAAACCTACATTTTGTGTGCGATGTTGGGATATGATATAATAATTGCTGAGGCGCCCGAGATCCAGTAGTCTCTGCTGGGACACGGCTGAAGCTAACTCTGTGTGTTTTTTCTCTCTCTCTCTCTCTCTCTCTCTCCTTCCCTGTTTCCTCTGCACAGGATTCATCCATACTTGTGGAGGAACATTAAAAGGCAGGAACGGAACGATAGAGAGCCCCGGTTTTCCATACGGATATCCCAACGGAGCAAACTGTACCTGGGTGATTGTCGCCGAGGAGAGGAACAGGATACATATAGTTTTTCAATCTTTCGCGGTGGAGGAGGAGTACGACTTTTTATCTTTGTACGACGGGCATCCGCACCCTGCCAACTTCAGGACAAGGTAAGGAATAGTGGCGTCGCGAAGCAAGAGCGTCGACGATTTTTCCACGTCGACATTTTCGACACATGCGGTAGAAAGGGGGCCTACAGGCACGGGGGGTCAGAGGGTCGGAGCCGAGCAACGATCAGCCCTGACTGAAAGCTCATATTTTATGTATAACTGAGAACGGCGCCCGCAGTCGCAGAGGCGAGCATTAGAACGCAGGGGAACGCCGCCGTTGCTCCTCGACTGGAGTCTCACTAGATTAGAGAGGAGAGTGTTTCGTTTGTATGACGGAACTATGCGGAAGCAAAGTAATTTTGTTTTAATGTCTAATGAAATGCAAATGGGGTTCTAATGCGTAATCACGACGTCAAGTCGGCGTATTTCGCAAACAAATAAACAAACACTGATGCATGGTGGTTGGTTTGAGTTGAGTCGATGTTGCCGTGGTCTTAAATCAGATATGATTGCTTCAAAGGTCATTATTTTAATGACACAGACGATCACTTATTCTTAGAAAAGCCACATTTAATCTAAATGAGACATTTCTAACCAATTGAGCATATCCCACCCCCCACCCCAATGCTTTTCTGCTCGCTGTTTACTGGGATTTACTAGGATGCACGATGTGAGGAAGCAGATTAACATATAAAATGAAATATTCAGGATTCAATTTGGCCTACTTTATTCAGTGTAGCCTGTAGCTTTTTTTTATTCTACACTTTTGGGTCTGTTGTCGCATTTGGATGAATACACATTGTGAATTATTACATACACACAGCAAAACATTGACATTGTGACAATGTCAATGTTCCGTAAGTGATAACAATGATGATAGTGACTTTAAATCAATAGTGTTATGCATATGTATATACGTTAGGGCGAGGCAATTCATTGTTTTTCTATGAAAGATTGTTGACCTTTTACTGAAAAATACAAATATACAGTTTTAATTTGAAGGAATGAGCCTCCATTGATTGCAAGGAACAACACGTGACTGGGAGTGGCTGGTTATGCATCTGTTATGTAAGGACTAGGGAAATGAATCCATTCGGGTGGCCGTCGCCCCCCACTGGCCACCCCTTGTGGGAGCGCCACTGGTGGAACCTCGTCGTGTTAATGTGCTGTAGCTGTTAACTGGTCAAATAGCTACCAGAAGCTGCAGCTGGTTCCAACCATTGAACAACAGTTGGTTGTGTTGATCGTTGTGTACCAATACATACACAACACGATGGCAAATGGGTGGTATTGACAAATAGGGGCGAGTATGCATTCACACATTTCTATCTTGCATTAATTTGAACAATTAAAAGATATCTGTATCGTCTGTATGCTGTACAGTCTTCCAGGCTAGACGTCCGTGCTCTCTTAAGACTATTGTGGAAATGTATATCGTTTGTACATTATTTTGAAAACATTGTGCGCAGTACTCTAATTACAGGCCAATTATGCAATTATACAAATTCATTATAGCGCCTAGACATGCTCCATCCAGTACACTTTTGTATGGATATGTAAAAAAAAAAAGAACGATTTTGTGGACATTAGAATAGAAACCGATTATGGATCGGTCACTGTTGCTGTTGCCCATGAAAACAAACATAATTATCATAGTGCTGTCAGTGGCAGCTGCAGCCAACAGCTCAGGCTCAAACCAGTGAGACCATGCATCACGGCGTGCCCCTGCTAGCCACGGACCACCGGATACTGGCGAGAGGATGAACCGGCTCCGAACGGTGACAAACAAACGTAGATATGATATGAGGCATATCCACACACATCATTAAAGGACAGAATCCTGCTTAACCTGACCATGGAGTACTCAGCATTGTTGAGCATATTATGTGCTCTTAGATGTTGGTAATGCGTAACGGCACTTCTGCTCTCTATTATGCAGGCTACTTGGCAATTATGAAACTCGTTCTATTAACCTTGCCAAGTATGAATGCTTGAATCCTGTTCTATTCTCATCTTTATGCACCACAGCGATATACTCTTTCTATAAATGTACTTATTGTAAAAAAAAAGGGTCAAATGCCAATGTAAAAATGTCAACGTGAACTAAGAACACACAGTTTTGATCCTCCGAAAGAGTGCATTTAAAGAGTGAACCCCTTGACATGAAGATCAGATCGTTCGAGGTGGTTTGGGGGGGGGCAGGGGGGGGGGGGGGCTTTGCACACACAATAATGCAAATCTAGAGATATTTTGAAGAGCATACTAATTAATTTAAGCAAACACTATCAAACATAATGATAGGAAGGAAGGTAAGCGGTTACTTGTCCCCCTTCCTCATGATCCCATCTCCTGCTGGGTTCCTGCTTGTGTGTTATATCATCACCTCCGAGGTGCTAGTAGGACCACCTCTACAGCAGACAGACAAGTGACAAATGAAGGGAATGTCTCAGAGGTAAATCTCCCATTGATACTGGGATATTTTACGCAATACCGCTCATGATCGCACACTTTCACCGTTTGCGGCGAAATGGACAATTGAAGACTCCCACAAGTGGGAGTATCCACCGAGATGTATGCTGACCAGATCCGTTTACCAGTTGGTACAGTCCACTGGGTAGGCTGGTAGTGTCGTGGATTTTACCAATACTCTTGACATTCGTAAGAGGGTGATCAGGAAGACACACACACAGCACACACACAGCATATTGGCAAGACATTTCTTAATAATGTAATGGAAAATATCTCACATAGTAGTCAGATCTAGTAATCATACATCTAGGTGGACACTGGTTGTATAATAGGGCCCATTTAACCATGGCTTGCAGCTGAGTGAGCAACCGTTGGTATCTGCTTGTTAAGCATACACCAGTAAGCATATTAAGCAGCCGTATATTATATTAAGCAGCTGTATATTATATTAAGCAGCTATATATTATATTAAGCAGTTGTATACATATTAAGCAGCCGTATATTATATTAAGCAGCTGTATATTATATTAAGCAGCTGAAGTAAAAACGTGGCTGAGATGTCATGATGATTCTCGTGGAATTACACTTCTCAATGAAGAGACTGAATACTAAAGACCAACGGGTGCTGAGAGCGAAGGTATTAATGCTCAATGTTTCTTTTATTGATCTATTTATTTCTTTTAGTTTTTGTTTGATCAAACATTGGCCTCTAAACTGCAAACAGTGTTGGTTCAACGTTTCCTTTTTTTTTCTTTTTTCTTCTCATTCACACTTTTTTGCCACCAGTCGAGATTTTAATCACCACGCTAGACTAGCGTTGCGTTGAGCCAGAAAACGATAATTCTGTGACAGAATCCTCACAGGGACGACGGGACCATATGCTGCCCCTACACAATAGATTCCCTCCAAAACGCACCGCCACACAACCACTTTTCTTTTTTTCATGACATTTCGCAGAAAAAAGAAATAGCACAGATCCTCCTGCATCTTCAAAGAGCGGGCTTCTCTTCCTGATGAAATCGGGATTATTCCGGCTTTGTTGTGTTTGTCTAGCGAGAGGCGGAAATGTTTAATGTGTTCCGTACCTTCTGAGACCTCATTTCTGCTGGAAGGAGTCGACAGGCGAACATCTGACTCAGTGTTTTTTTTTGTTCTTCATCTGCAGGTCCCTCTCCGTCGACGCTAATTATAAATAGAAAACCTTGATGGAGATTAAAGGGGGCCTTTAATTTATTAATCCCCTTAATTAATTAAGACAGGAATTCAGACGGGAACGCGACAAAAAGCCACAATTCCATTTTTTACATAAGGAGTCAAGACACTCAGAATGGGCCTGATTAGCCGGGCTCCCCATTGATCTATGTATTCTCTTTGCTCTCCCAAAGCCCCGCCCCCTGTCAACGGTCTGGTCTTCAGAGCTGGACGTATTTTATCAAATCACCACTCCAAGTCCAGGCGGGCACTTGGAAATGGTTGCTAGCAGAACTCGTTAGCTTTGTGCTGAAATGTTGGAGAGGGAGGACGGCTTCGGTAACAAGCCAAGTATTCCCGAGTGCGCTGCTCAATTAGGCCTACTATAGAAATCCTAATTCAATGTGGAGGTTAATGATAGTAATGCTGTTTTCAATGGAGCTACTTGGCACGGTCGTGCCTCACAAGTTCTCAGAGCAGGTGTCTGGCAACTCCTTTAAGATTTAAGACTGCGGGTTCAATCCCTGGCGAGCCAAGAGTCGAGGTGTCCCAGAGCAAGAAGACACCTAACCGCAACTTCTCCCTGATGAGCTGGCTCTTGCCTCGTTGACACCGCCGTCGGTGTATGAATGTGTGTATGATAAAAGTGCTTTGGATAAAAGCGCGATATAAATGCAATCCATTCACCATTTACCATAGAGTTGAGTTCAGACCTTCACTCAGCATGTAGACCTTTACCAAAAGCGATCAGGGTTAAAGTTGGTTCATTTTAGGAAAAGTGCAAACACATTAAAGTATGCCTACCTGGTGCGGTGGCACAGTGGGTTAGCATTGCTGCCTCACAGCAAGAAGGTCGTGGGTTCCATCTCCGGGAGGTGGACCTTTCTGTGTTGAGTTTGTATGTTTCCCCCCATGTTTGTGTGGTGTTCCTCCCATACCATCAGACCAAAGTAACCTGTTAGGTTAATTCCCCTCCACACGCTAACACAAACATGTCAGGTTAATACTCCTGCCCTTGGGAAAGCACGGGCAGTAGCTGTGGCTTTGGTCCCACAGTGCTGCCCAGTGACCGCTCCCATAGTGCTGTTAATGATGGCTAAATGCAGAGATCACATTTCGTTCTATCTTGCTCGTGCAATGACTCATACAGTATCTTCCTCTTCTGCGAGGTCAAACAAAATTGTTTGCAAATTTTGACAAAGTGAAAATGAACGGCCGATTGGGCAATTGAAATCATAATCTACCTCTCATTGATGCTTTCTCGACTTCCATGATTCAGAAATCAATAATATTTGAGAGAAAGTCATGATCATAATCAATTGTGTCTGGTCACATGAGATGTACACACAGTATATTTAGTTAGCCTATCTGTGACTGTGCCTTTCAACCAATATGCACCACATGTACTAAGTTGTAAGATTTTGTAGTGCGTCTGCTCCAAGGGGGGAAGCTTTTGGAACATTTAACAATACTTCTGTAGTATCAGTAATACGCTATACATCATCTCAAATGTGATCTAATGTGCTTACGTCTGTAAGATTGATCAACATTGAACAAAGCCAATATGGGTAAATAGAAGATGATTAACTTCTCCAGTTCAGGCTTTAATCAAACTATGCGCAAAACAAAAAGTTGCGAGAGCCTCGTCATGAATCATCCGTGTGCACACACACACACACACCTGCGCACCGCATACTGTGCTCTGAGTTGACAAGGAAGAAATTAATACAAATGGCTTGTTGCTTCGACACGAAATACACATAATTGTGGTGTTCTTCATCAGCCGTGGAGAGAATCACGCGTAGGAGGAAGACTCACGGTGCTCTCTGTTAACTTTCATCTTGAGTGGTGGTTTTGGGCAAATGAACGCCCCTACCTATCTATACCTTTTTGCTGATTGAAGAAATGAGGGACAGGGTTAATTGATTGGACATTTTGACCTTTCATACTTCAGTTAGGTTATTAAAACTAATGTCTGACCCGGACGGGGTGGTTGGGGCGTGATTGTAATGACTCACGTCACACACTCGACACACACACACACACACACGCACACACGCACACACACACACACACACACACACACACACTCACACACACTTCTTCTCCCGGAGATCACAGGCATTATTTTTAGACCCGTATCTAATAACAAGGCGAGGGAGAGAGAGAGGAAGGAAGGAACACTTAAGTGATGATTCACGTTGTTGGAGTTCAGATCAATCAGCTGCACCTCAACTGCCTCCCTTGTTCCCTCCCTCTCGCTGGTGCTGTCCTCCCTCCTCCATCTCCCCTGTGGGAAGGGAGGGAGGGAGGGAGGGAGGGAGGGGAGGAGGGAGGAGATGTGGGGTTACTAAGGGCCGAACATGGGCCGAGGGATGGAAATAACTGAACATAAGCATAGCCCTCGAAAAATAGGTACGGGATGGAGAGGGGAAGTGAGAGATGGAGGATAGGGGGAGGGGGGGGAGGAGAATAAGGGAGACAGCAAAAGGAGGGAGCGTGGAGAGGTGGAGCCACGGGAATGGTCGGATGGGCGATGGGGGGAGAGACAGATGGAGGGAGACAGACAATGAGTCAGACAAATGGAGGTATATCATGGCCAGTTTCTCTACCCCCGTCCCCGCCGTCCGACTCGCGACGCCAGCGATGTGACACACTTATCAGATGGGGGGGGGGGGGGGTGATAATGTCTGGGTGGGTCAGGAGATGGCGGGTCCGCTATCTGACGGACACCTTCACGGGGGGAGGGCTGATGTAGTGTGTTCAGGTGGGGAAGGCAATCAGTGAATGACCACGAGATTGGCCGCCTCACTCGCACCACGGCGGGGATGTTAAGTTTGCGTTCCCATTCGAGGGGTCTTGAGATGAGGTGATCTGATGTGTATCACAGAGGGACGGGGGGGGGGCGTGAACTCGTAGATCTGAATGCATTGCTATTGGCATCTGCCTTCTTAAGATAAGATAAGATATATCTTGATTAATCCCGAAGGAAGTTCTTGTGCCAGAGGTTGCGCAAAAATAACAACAGCAACAACAACATAAGAATAACTCTTGTGTTGAAGTTAACTATGAATCAGCGTCGTCCATTTCTTTTCCTCAGACTGTGTAAAATAACTTTGAAGACACAGCAAGTAGGTTAGTAATTCTATAGTGCATTGTACTGAACAAATGTTTATAGGGTTGTTAAAATATTAAAGGAAGGGTAGCGATATTGGTATTGCAATAACTAAACTGGCCTGTCGTCGGCCCACTTATAAATCAACGTATTCTTGGAGCACTCTCGGATGTATTTTTTATTGGATATTTTTCACTCGTAAATAAAGGTCTCCAGGCCGGGTCCAGACATGGTCGGAAAAAATAAATCTCCGTCTAAAATCCGGACCCTAAATGTAGTCATGTGTGCGCGCTATAAACCGTACTCACGGATTACTAAATGCGCTTGAGGAGCGGGTCTGGGTGATGCATCATCTGCTAGGTAGGCCTAGGTGCCAACAGGTAGACTGTGGATATCGGGGCTCCAACCAAGAACCTTCTGGCTGGGAATCAGTCAAACACCCTAACCGCCCCGAGCCAACCCCCTGTTTTAGTCGGTCGTTTTGGATGATTTTCAATGTAATTTCAATAAACATGAAAATGATAAAAATGATCACGCTCGCTTGTGTTGTTTTGATTGCCGTGTTTTATTAAACATGCAGCGAAATTACACCGCCGCTAAAAACATTTCTATTAACTGCAGAATCCTTTAGCCGGCTGCATTTTTCATCTGGCTGGCGACGGAAAAAACAACTGGGGAACACAAACACAAACAAACACAGCAAGTGACTTGATAATAGAAAGTGGCGTCCATATTTGATTGTGTAGAGCAGAAGCAGCCATATTAAGAAACCTAGATGGTGGGATGGCGACAAATTGCAGTCTGAATTAATGCCACGAAAAGCCACAAAATGCCACCGCTCAGTGCACGTCACATGCTATTTGTTGTTATAACGTTATATTGTTATACCATTTGTTTTGGAAGGAATGCTCCGGAGACCGACTGGAATAACTGATCTGACTAAAACATTTCTGCGCCCGCAGATATAAGCACCATGCACACACATATCAGTGCTGTGCACACACACATCCGCTCGTGCACACGCACACATCAGCGCCACACACACGCACACATCAGCACGGTGCACACACACACACATTGGCACTGAACATTCACATGTAGCCTATAGCGTTCAACATAACCCCTTAGAAAAAACATTTGCAGAGACTGGGACTCCCGTCTAGAGTTATTCTATTTCAAGGCCACAGAATTCTCTCACTGATGCCATCGTGACGATCAAAGGTTTTGTATTCCAAATCCAGCCAATGGATATAATTGCTGTGAAATACAGCTGCGCTGTGGAGCATTGGGAGAGATTAGATGGAATATGTGAACTATAGCCTATATCTAGAAAGCCTGTCAGGGTGACCCATGAATCTTTCTACATTCTACAATTGAATACATTATGAATGTGATTCTTATAATGTGGTTGCAGTATGAAGGGGGCATGGTGAGATTGACACCCAAGGCAGCAGTGTTCTTGCTAAATCCACAACAAAAGATCTCCCACCGTGGTCTACACAACAAACCACAAAATGATTTGAAACCACAACTACACCATTTGAATTACCACCAAACACAACGGGTTATACAGAACAGGAGCCTTCCCGGGCCTTCACCAGGCTATTATGAGCCATGCTGGTTTGGGGAACTTGATGAAAACCACACTCATTAACGCATTTTAGTGTCAGAGGATAAAGCAATTGCAATTGCTTTGCCTCGAGCACATAAGCAGTATTGAAACTTTTGTAGATGTAGACAGATTTGATCAAAGCTCATTAAACAAAAAGGCAAAGAGAGGGAAAAGACCAATGTTAAAGGGAGAAAAATGTGTCCAATAAGAGTCAATATTCCTCTATTTTTAATTAGAAGCTGAATAGCAGTAGAGCAGTAGTGCTTAGTGTGTGTGTGGTGCACTATGTTGATGTGCACATGCCTGGTGCTGATGTGTGTGTGTGCACGGTGCTGATGTGTGTGTGTGTGCACGGTGCTGATGTGTGTGTGTGCAGTGAAAAGATAGATCCGGTGCTGGTAACAGGCGGTGGGATTGTAAACCCGGTTAACCTGTTGGAGGAGAGCAGACACAATTCCCCCGTCAGTAGAGCACCCCTTAGATTATCACGCAGACACACACACATGCACACACATACACACACACGCACACACACACACACACACGCACACACACTTCAGTCTCGTTTTATGAACATTACGTACATGTGGGGGGTTTTTGCAAGGTTTGGTAAAGCGGTAATCGTGTATTTTTACGTCCTTTTTAACTCCCGTAACATCGTTCACATCCCGTTACAGTCCACACCCCCGACCCAATTGTCGGACGCGTCGCTGATGGCCATCAGCCGCGTTGTAACAGAATGCTTCGTCGCCACCCTTTCAAATTAGGTGCGGATCTAAACAAATCCAATGCGCCTCGACGACGTCGTAAAAAAGCAAGACGTGTTGCCGACCGTTCCCTCCGAGCCGAGGCCGCGCCGATGTTCTAATCGACCCCCCCGGCCGTAGCCCCCCGAAAGCGACGGGCTGAATGCACAACGCGCACACTTTTGATATTATCTGTTGCACAAAACGTACTAAAAGGCGACCGGTTTACCAGACAAAGAATATATCGCCGAATCCCGCGTGGACCTAATAGCCCCGCGGGGCGAGCGGAGAATAATGAAGGATAAAAAAAAAAAAGATCTTTATGGTCGCGCGGGGGGGGCCGAGAAATAAGGGGCCATGTATTTACAGCTTCAATAGAGATTCCAATAACAGTGAACTCTGCTGCTTTTCACAGTGAATAAATACCCTCGGCTGCGGCGGCTGCACTTTATATACCCAGATAACGGCGGTAGTCAATTCCAAGCTAATAGAGTCTGGGGGTAAAGCGCCGTCTAATAAGATGCAACTCGGATAAAGCTAACTTTTAAAAGTGTTGTTTCCGTCGGCGGCTTTGACGGCGCTCAACGCCACCGCCGGTTATTGCTGCTTTGCCGCCCGCGCCTGATTATCAGTTTTTTTGCGACGCGGTAGCAACAACTCCCCACATACATCAGATAAGATGTTTCAGTGAGTTTTGTGAGTCCCAGACGGGAGGTTTTTTGAACGCCGCCCGGAATAGATAAAAGTTGGAGCTTGGAAAGTTTTTTGTGTTGCTGAGACCTGGAGAAGTCACCGTCAACAAGGTGACGAACATTGTAGGACTGATTTGTATCACGATGGTTCAACTTGAACATCCTCCGTATGGTTTTATTCGTATATGTATATATTTTTGAACTAAAAAGTAAAACAGCAATAGGCGTGTGTGTTAGTATGCGCCGTGTCTAATTGGTTTTTGTGTTGTTACTCGATGCAGATTCTGCAGTTTCTCCTTCAGTTGAGCCCAACTGGTGAACAGTGAACAGCAATGCTGGTACACAAGAAATGTTCAAATCCAGACTATATTAATGTAAATGTAATATTACTCCGACGCCCTTTCTCCGGCGCTGCCCAGTCAAGCCATAACAAACAGCCCTTTATTCTCTGGCGTACCAAGGGCGAGGATGTAGCTACATGGCTATTTCAATGTCCGACATCTATAGCGTGATATATTTATATATATTATATAATATATATATATATATAGGCCTATGTATAATATTTACATAACACGACTAAATATTCCAGCATGTGACGCTGCTGCGTCTTAAAAAAACATCCCTGCCCCAATTTTTTGTGCCGTGCGGTCGGTCCACGGGGGAACTAATTATGTCTGAACCGAGCATTCGGTGGCTGCAGAACAGTCGGGTGGCTGCAGACCAGCAGCGAACAGACACAGAGAGAGAGAGAGAGAGAGAGAGAGAGAGAGAGAGAGAGAGAGAGAGAGAGAGAGAGAGAGAGAGAGAGAGAGAGAGAGCAGAGGTCGAACTACCGGGACGAGCGGCCACTGCAGTTGTTACATTAGCTTCTCTTTTGTACAGAGGCGAGCCCCGGCAAACACGGCCTACAAAGAAGATCAGTCGCTATGCTGGTCGGCTTCGCTGTTTTACAACCAGAACCCGAGAAGTTGGCACAAGCTTCCACCAGCGGCCCCAACTCTCCCACCGCGGCACGCCGGCGCTCTGGCGCTACGGAATCACAGGCATTTGGTGTTCATTAACAATGGCGTGTTAAGTGGCGGCCATCGCTTTCTACGAATAACGGCGCTGATTTCGCTCGCTTTGCCTTAAGATCTGCGACCGGCCTTTGACTAGCCTCTTGCGTCTGTATTTCTGTGTTTTTTATACCCTTTGTTTTCATGTTTTATTGTTTCTTACTGTGTGATTACTGCCTTATTTTACTCCTGTGCAGCACTTTGCGACTTTGCTCTGTGAAAGGTGCTATATAAGTAAACTTTACATACTTACTTACTTACTTGCTGTTCGCGTTCATATTTAATACGACATTTATCCCGCACACCATGCTGATGCGGAAGATTGCCGTTGGCGTGTTTTAATGCAATCAGGAAAATACATTGGATGGGAGGAGAACGGAGAGATTTGCAGACACAACACGTCGCCATGACGCCACACCGTCGCCCTGTGTGTCCCCAGATGCTGTTCACCGTTTTTTGTGCCGACAGCCAAAGCGACTCAGCGTAATAACGGCTGTAACTTTAACTCTCTGAAGGCGGGAGGACGTTCCTGCCTTGAGAAGGCGACTATTATGACACCAAAGAGTCATGGCGATGGCAGGGAAATACATAAAGAGAGACTGATTAATCCACCCCCCGTGTCAACTTCTTTCACAACTTGACGAGCCGACGGCAACATCCAACACACAAAGACGAGATGTTTCAGGGACGAAAGAAATGACGAGGTTCAAGTAAAGTCAAAAGCGGAGAAAAATAGATTCTCTGGCGGCTATCAAGAAAGAGGCGGTAGTGTGTGTGTGTGTGTGTGTGTGTGTGTATGAACACAGCAGGGTGCCCCTTACAAACGAGACACAAGAAGAAGTTTGTAAACCCTGACCAACTAAACTCGCTAGCACAGTATTTTCTCGTTGTTTCATCATGGTACCTCCAGGGACTATCACCACCACCGCCACCACCACCACTACCACCACCAACCACTACTACAACTGCACAAGGTTTTGTACGTTTGAGATTTCTATGCTTCATCCATCCACCATGCCCAGTGTCTTACATTGCAGACTGAGATATTTCGCGATGTTCCTTTCTATGTTCAACTGCCTGCTGGGTCTGTAAGCATTGTTATAGCCCATAGAGATTGCCAGGCTGTACATAAGAAATGGACGTAGTCACGGTGACGTCACCTATTGTTATGTGGGCTATCGTTCAGAAGACTTTGAGAGTTTGGCATTTGGTCGTCGGTCGCCTTGGTTTTTATTTTTGCAACCAGCAGGTACGGAATGACCATATTTGGACAAGAGGGTGGAGCATCTTTTAGGCGACCAAAATGTTCCACTTGGCTTTCGATGGAAAAATGTGGAGCAAACACATCTATCTTATCGACAAAAGGCTATAAGTGCAGTAGAGTAGAGAAAATACGCCATCCAGTTTGTTTAACGCTGTCGCTGGTTCAACCGACCGCTCCACGATCCACATCGGTGGCAGACATCTTGGTTTTGTTCCAAAAAATGAAAAACGGCTCAGCGGCGATCGGCGTCATCAAATCATGTTAGATAAACGCTTGTGATTGGGCCTGACCCCTGCCACCAGGTCGGCTGGAAAAACCTGTCTGAACGGGAGGCGGGGCCCGGACGGATCTGCCAGAGCGAATAAAAACACGGAGCGTCGCAGCTGCGTTCCGGTTCGCAGGCTACACAGCGGTGATAGCGGGTCGGCTAGCACCAGGACAGAACACCACGGAGTTGTGTGAGGGAGCGAAAGTTGTGCGACTTCCCCCGTTCCCTCCGGCTCACCTCCACCTGCTGGGTGCCCGCCGGCCCTCTCCATACATTATCGTCGTGTAGCTGATCTTATCCGATCCGGTTTTATTATTTGAGGTTGCCTCGCGGCGAATTCATTTCGGTTGACTGTTCCCCTATGCCCGGGTGTCCTCGCAGTCGCGCAGGGGGGGGGCCGTGGTGGTCGTAACGCCGGCGTGATTGTGTGGTATTGCGCAGCGCAGCAGCGACAGGGCTACCGGGACGTGGAGCGGAGCACAGAGCGGAGCGGGAAAAAAAAAAAAAAACGAGGGGAAATCTAACTTCCGCCCGGCTATATTTCCTCGGGGACCTGGAGATTATTCAATCCATTTTCCGCGTTGTTTTTGACAAACAGCAGACCTGTGGAAGCAATCCGATATAAGATCACGCCGTGTTTCGTCAAATGGTATTTTGAACCAAGAGGGGGGGGGGGGGGGGGGTGGGGACAAGGAGATTGGTGACCTCGCCGTGACAAAAAGATATAGACAAACATCAGCCGCAAATTCACTGTTTGCTTCGGCGAGAGAAGCATCTGGGGTGACTCAGACTTTTCGGAACGCAAGAGAAAGTCAGTGAATGATTTCACACACATCTGGCTGAGACTGAGCACGTTTCAAAATAACCTCGAAGCCAAACACGGGAAGTACACCGAAGTCAGACAGCGTATTAGGGCGAGCTGGAGGAGGAGGGCTAGTATTCAGAGAAAGAAAAACTCTAGTCCAGAATCCCTGTATCATAATAAGCATCCGGACGTCGGAAGAGACGTTGCCGTGAAGTGGGTTTATTTAGACGAAAACACAATATTGATTTTGGATGAGGTGGTGGCTTTTGTGCATCAGGAATTACAACGCAATGGACAGATGCAAGGACACCGCTGGTTACATCTACGGGCAATACAAAGAGGGGACAGGACACAGTACGACAGATCATCAAATGAATGGTTTCAGCCATTTTGTTGTACGGACGGACGCTAAGGTTGTGGCTGACTTTATAATCTCAGAGAATATCCTATGGTTTTTTTTCTCGTAAATGTATGACTTTATAATATCAGAGAATATCCGAGTGCGTTTCTAGTAAATTTACGACTTTAACCTTGGAAAATTCCAACTCTTTTCTCTGAATATTACCCCTCCTCCCTACCAGCCCTGTAATTATTTTGTACGCCGTCATTGGAGAGCAGCACCTGGGAAAATCCAATTTTCACCTGAAAAGAATTTAACCAAAAACCTGCGACAACAATAAAGGGGCCACTCAAAACATGAACGATTAAGTGTTCCTCAATTACTCGACCGTTTAGCCTTGGCGGGATAGCTAGACCGGAGAAAGAAAAGCTAAACCAAACTGTCCCCCGATCTCATTTCAGCTCCCTAAGCAGCCACCGCAGAGCAGCAAATTCATTGTTACGCCGCAAATAATTGTTCTTTTAAATCCGAAACAGGAGGAATAAATACGTGAAATAACCTTGTGCAGGTGTGACTTGCACACAGAGAAGCTTGCAATAATAACATTGAGACATTCAGACAATAAGCAACACAGGAGACAAGAACTTTCACTAAATGGATTCCGCTTGTTGGTGTTGCTTCATAATAAACAAATTACTTGCAAGGATGCAACACATACGCTTCCCTGAGGAGACTCTGCACTGCAACAACATACTCGGTGTTGTGGATATTCGGTCGGCCTTGTCACCTGTATGCCGACGTATACCGACTTACCTACCGACACTTTTGCCTCTTCACATTTAGTGTGTGTGGGAGTAAGCCACTAAGCCACTTCATGTGGCAGTGTAGGAAGCTCTCTTACCACAATGCCACATGAAGCGGCTTAGTTCGAGGCTCCTCCAAGGACACGGGCAGGGTTGTGGTGAAAAGGCCGGTTTATTGTAAATGGTGCAAGTAAAGTGAAATGACAGAGCAGACGGTACCTGTGCTGGCATGCCAGCGCTCTCCTGAGTGTGTGTGCTGGTGGCTGACTTAACCTGTGGTGCACTGATTAGCCAATACACCACAGGCCCCCCCAGACTCTAACTGGGCCAGGTGAGGCCAATTAAGCCAGCAAACACACACACACACACACACACACACACAGTCTGGCACTGAACATTCACATGTAGCCTATAGCGTTCAACATAACCCCTTAGAAAAACATTTGCAGAGACTGGGACTCCCGTCTTAGAGTTATTCTATTTCAAGGCCACAGAATTCTCTCACTGATGCCATCGTGACGATCAATGGTTTTGTGTTCCAAATCCAGCCAATGGATATAATTGCTGTGAAATACAGCTGTGCTGTGGAGCATTGGGAGAGATTAGATGGAATATGTGAACTATAGCCTATATCTAGAAAGCCTGTCAGGGTGACCCATGAATCTTTCTACATTCTACAATTGAATACATTATGAATGTGATTCTTATAATGTGGTTGTGGTATGAAGGGGGCATGGTGAGATTGACACCCAAGGCAGTAGTGTTCTTGCTAAATCCACAACAAAAGATCTCCCACCGTGGTCTACACAACAAACCACAAAATGATTTGAAACCACAACTACACCATTTGAATTACCACCAAACACAACGGGCTATACAGAACAGGAGCCTTCACCAGGCTATTATGAGCCACGCTGGTTTGGGGAACTTGATCAAAACCACACTCATTAACGCATTTTAGTGTCAGAGGATAAAGCAATTGCAATTGCTTTGCCTCGAGCACATAAGCAGTATTGAAACTTTTGTAGATGTAGACAGATTTGATCAAAGCTCATTAAACAAAAAGGCAAAGAGAGGGAAAAGACCAATGTTAAAGGGAGAAAAATGTGTCCAATAAGAGTCAATATTCCTCTATTTTTAATTAGAAGCTGAATAGCAGTAGAGCAGTAGTGCTGAGTGTGTGTGTGGTGCACTATGTTGATGTGCACATGCCTGGTGCTGATGTGTGTGTGTGTGCACGGTGCTGATGTGGTGTGTGTGTGCACGGTGCTGAGATGTGTGCGTGGGCGCTGATGTGTGCCGTGTGCTGATTGTGTGCGTGGCGCTGATCGTGTGTGTGTGCACGAGCAATGAGTGCACACGCGCTATTGCTAGATGTGCACGTGCGCTATGTTGATGGTGCACATACCCCCCCCTTGGTGCTGATGTGGTCGTGTGTGCACGGTGCCTGATGTGTGTGTGTGCAACGGTGGCTGATGTGTGTGTGTGCACCGGTGCCTGATGTAGTGTGTGTGCACCGTTGCCTGATGTGTGTGTGTGCACGGTGCTGATGTGTGTGTGTGCACCGTGCTGATGTGTGTGGTGTGCACCGTGCTGATGTGTGTGTGTGCACGGTGCTGATGTGTGTGTGTGTGCACCGTGCTGATGTGTGTGTGTGCACGGTGCTGATGTGTGTGTGTGTGCACGGTGCTGATGTGTGTGTGTGCACGGTGCTGATGTGTGTGTGTGCACCGTGCTGATGTGTGTGTGTGTGCACGGTGCTGATGTGTGTGTGTGTGTGTGTGTGTGTGTTTGGTGGCTGGCTGGCTTAATTGGCCTCACCTGGCCCAGTTAGAGTCTGGGAGGGCCTGTGGTGTATTGGCTAATCAGTGCACCACAGGTTAAGTCAGCCACCAGCACACACACTCAGGAGAGAGCGTTAGCATGCTAGCACAGGTACCGTCTGCTCTGTCATTTCACTTTACACATACACCGGACTTTCACCACAACCCTGCCCGTGTCCTTGGAGGAGCCCCGAACTAAGCCACTTCATGTGGCATTGTGGTAAGAGAGCTTCCTACACTGCCACATGAAGTGGCTTAGTGGCTTACTCCCACACACACTAAATGTGAAGAGGCAAAAGTGTCGGTAGGTAAGTCGGTATACGTCGGCATACAGGTGACAAGGCCGACCGAATATCCACAACACCGAGTATGTTGTTGCAGTGCAGAGTCTCCGTCCCCTTGAGGGAAGCGTATGCGTTGCATCCTTGCAAGTAATTTGTTTATTATGAACCAACAGCAACAAGCGGAATCCATTTAGTGAAAGTTCTTGTCTCCTGTGTTGCTTATTGTCTGAATGTCTCAATGTTATTATTGCAAGTTTTTCTGTGTGCAAGTCACACCTGCACAAGGTTATTTCACGAATGTATTCCTCCTGTTTCGGATTTAAAAGAACAATTATTTGCGGCGTAACAATGAATTTGCTGCTCTGCGGTGGCTGCTTAGGGAGCCGAAATGAGATCGGGGGACAGTTTGGTTTAGCTTTTCTTTCTCCGGTCTAGCTATCCCGCCAAGGCTAAACGGTCGAGTAATCGAGGAACACTTAATCGTTCATGTTTTGAGTGGCCCCTTTATTGTTGTCGCAGGTTTTTGGTTAAATTCTTTTCAGGTGAAAATTGGATTTTCCCAGGTGCTGCTCTCCAATGACGGCGTACAAAATAATTACAGGGCTGGTGGGAGGAGGGGTAATATTCAGAGAAAAGAGTTGGAATTTCCAAGGTTAAAGTCGTAAATTTACTAGAAACGGACTCTGATATTATAAAGTCATACATTTACGAGAAAAAAAACCATGGATATTCTCTGAGATTATAAAGTCAGCCACAACCTTAGCGTCCGTCCGTACAACAAAACGGCTGAAACCATTCATTTGATGATCTGTCGTATTGTGTCCTGTCCCCTCTTTGTATTGCCCGTAGATGTAACCAGCGGTGTCCTTGCAGCTGTCCATTGCGTTGTAATTCCTGATGCACAAAAGCCACCACCTCATCCAAAATCAATATTGTGATTTCGTCGAAATAACCCACTTCACGGAAATGTCTCTTCAACGTCCGGATGCTTATTATGATTCAGGGATTCTGGACTAGGGTTTTTTTTCTCTGAATACTAGCCCTCCTCCTCCAGCTCGGCCCTAATACACTGTCGTACTTCCCCGTGTTTGGCTTCGAGGTTATTATTTTGAAACGTGCTCAGTCTCAGTCAGATGTGTGTGAAATCATTCACTGACTTTCTCTTGCGTTCCGAAAAGTCCGAGTCACCCCAGATGCTTCTCTCGCCGAAGCAAACAGTGAATTTGCGGCTGATGTTTGTCTATATCTTTTTGTCACCGTGAGGTCACCAATCTCCTTGTCCCCCCTTGGTTCAAAATACCATTTGACGAAACACGGCGTGATCTTATATCGGATTGCTTCCACAGGTCTGCTGTTTGTCAAAAACAACGCGGAAAATGGATTGAATAATCTCCAGGTCCCCGAGGAAATATAGCCGGGCGGAAGTTAGATTTCCCCTCGTTTTTTTTTTTTCCCGCTCCGCTCTGTGCTCCGCTCCACGTCCCGGTAGCCCTGTCACTGCTGCGCTGCGCAATACCACACAATCACGCCGGCGTTACGACCACCACGGCCCCCCCCCTGCGCGACTGCGAGGACACCCGGGCATAGGGGAACAGTCAACCGAAATGAATTCGCCGCGAGGCAACCTCAAATAATAAAACCGGATCGGATAAGATCAGCTACACGACGACAATGTATGGAGAGGGGCCGGCGGGCACCCAGCAGGTGGAGGTGAGCCGGAGGGAACGGGGGAAGTCGCACAACTTTCGCTCCCCACACAACTCCATGGTGTTCTGTCCTGGTGCTAGCCGACCTGCTATCACCACTGTGTAGCCTGCGAACCGGAACGCAGCTGCGAGCTCCGTGTTTTTATTCGCTCTGGCAGATGCGTCCGGCCCCGCCTCCCGTTCAGACAGCGTTTTCCAGCCGACCTGGTGCAGGGGTCGGGCCCAATCACAAGCGTTTATCGAACATGATTTGATGACGCCGATCGCCGCTGAGCCGTTTTCATTTTTTGGAACAAAAACCAAGATGTCTGCCACCGATGTGGATCATGGAGCGGTCGGTTGAACCTGCGACAGCGTTAAACAAACCGGACGGCGTATTTTCTCTACTCTACTGCACTTATAGCTTTTGTCGATAAGATAGATGTGTTTGCTCCACATTTTTCCATCGAAAGCCAAGCGGAACATTTTGGTCGCCTAAAAAGATGCTCCACCCTCTTGTCCAAATATGGTCACTTCCGTACCTGCTGGTTGCAAAAAGAAAAAACCAAGGCGACCGACGACCAAATGCCAAACTCTCAAAGTCTTCTGAACGACAGCCCACATAACAATAGGTGACGTCACCGTGACTACGACCATTTCCTATGTACAGCCTGGCAATCTCTATGGGCTATAACAATGCTACAGACCCAGCAGGCAGTTGAACATAGAAAGGAACATCGCGAAATATTGCAGTCTGGGGTCATGGTGGATGGATGAAGCATAGAAATCTCAAACGTACAAAACCTTGTGCAGTTGTAGTAGTGGTTGGTGGTGGTGGCGGCGGTGGTGGTGGTAGTGGTGATCATCCCTGGAGGTACCATGATGAAAACAAACGAGAAAATACTGTGCTAGCGAGTTTAGTTGGTCAGGGTTTACAAACTTCTTCTTGTGTCTCGTTTGTAAGGGGCACCCTGCTGTGTTCATACACACACACACACACACACACACACACTACCGCCTCTTTCTTGATAGCCGCCAGAGAATCTATTTTTCTCCGCCTTTGACTTTACTTGAACCTCGTCATTTCTTTCGTCCCTGAAACATCTCGTCTTTGTGTGTTGGATGTCGCCGTCGGCTCGTCAAGTTGTGAAAGAAGTTGACACGGGGGGTGGATTAATCAGTCTCTCTTTATGTATTTCCCTGCCATCGCCATGACTCTTTGGTGTCATAATAGTCGCCTTCTCAAGGCAGGAACGTCCTCCCGCCTTCAGAGAGTTAAAGTTACAGCCGTTATTACGCTGAGTCGCTTTGGCTGTTGGCACAAAAAACGGTGAACAGCATCTGGGGACACACAGGGTGACTAGTCAAAGGCCGGTCGCAGATCTTAAGGCAAAGCGAGCGAAATCAGCGCCGTTATTCGTAGAAAGCGATGGCCGCCACTTAACACGGCATTGTTAATGAACACCAAAACGCCTGTGATTCCGGAGCGCCGGCGTGCCGCAGTGGGAGAGTTGGGGCCGCCGGTGGAAGCTTGTGCTAACTTTTTTCGGGTTCTGGTTGTAAAACAGCGAAGCCGACCAGCGTAACGACTGATCTTCTTTGTAGGCCGTGTTTGCCGGGGCTCGCCTCTGTACAAAAGAGAAGCTAATGTAACAACTGCAGTGGCCGCTCGTCCCGGTAGTTCGACCTCTGCTCTCTCTCTCTCTCTCTCTCTCTCTCTCTCTCTCTGTCTGTTCGCTGCTGGTCTGCAGCCACCCGACTGTTCTGCAGCCACCGAATGCTCGGTTCAGACATAATTAGTTCCCCCGTGGACCCACCGCACGGCACAAAAAAATTGGGGCAGGGCATGTTTTTTTTAGACGCAGCAAGCGTCACATGCTGGAATATTTAGTCGTGGTTAATGTAAATTATTATATATAGGCCTATATATATATATATATATATATATAGTATATAATATATAAATTATCACGCTATAGATGTCGGACATTGAAATAGCCATGTAGCTACATCCTTGCCCTTGGTACGCCAGTGAATAAAGGGCTGTTTGTTATGGCTTGACTGGGCAGCGCAGGAGAAAGGGCGTCAGAGTAATATTACATTTACATTTACATTAATCATAGTCTGGATTTGAACATTTCTTGTGTACCAGCATTGCTGTTCACTGTTCACCAGTTTGGGCTCAACTGAAGGAGAAACTGCAGAATCTGCATCGAGTAACAACACAAAAACAAATTGGACACGGCGCATACTAACACACACGCCTATTGCTGTTTTACGTTTTAGTTCCGAAAATATATACATGTACGAATAAAAACCATACGGAGGATGTTGTTGAAATGTTCAAGTTGAACCGTCGTGATACAAATCAGTCCTACACAATGTTCGTCACCTTGTTGACGGTGACTTCTTCCAAGTCTCAGCAACACAAAAAACTTTCCAAGCTCCAACTTTTATCTATTCCGGGCGGCGTTCAAAAACCTCCCGTCTGGGACTCACAAAACTCACTGAAAACATCTTATCTGATGTATGTGGGGATTTGTTGCTACCGCGTCGCAAAAAATCTGATAATCAGGCGCGGGCGGCAAAGCAGCAATAACCTGCGGTGGCGTTGAGCGCCGTCAAGCCACCGACGGAAACAACACTTTTAAAAGTTAGCTTTATCCAAGTTGCATCTTATTAGACGGCGCTTTACCCCCAGACTCTATTAGCTTGGAATTGACTACCGCCGTTATCTGGGTATATAAAGTGCAGGCCGCCGCAGCCGAGGGTATTTATTCACTGTGAAAAGCAGCAGAGTTCACTGTTATTGGAATCTCTATGAAGCTGTAAATACATGGCCCCTTATTTCTCGGCCCCCCCCCCCCGCGACCATAAAGATCTTTTTTTTTTTTTATCCTTCATTATTCTCCGCTCGCCCCGCGGGGCTATTAGGTCCACGCGGGATTCGGCGATATATATTCTTTGTCTGGTAAACCGGTCGCCTTTTAGTACGTTTTGTGCAACAGATAATATCAAAAGTGTGCGCGTTGTGCATTCAGCCCGTCGCTTTCGGGGGGGCTTACGGCCGGGGGGGTCGATAGAACATCGGCGCGGCCTCGGCTCGGAGGGAACGGTCGGCAACACGTCTTGCTTTTTTACGACGTCGTCGAGGCGCGTTGGATTTGTTTAGATCCGCACCTAATTTGAAAGGGTGGCGACGAAGCATTCTGTTACAACGCGGCTGATGGCCATCAGCGACGCGTCCGACAATTGGGTCGGGGGTGTGGACTGTAACGGGGGGGACGGGCGGGGGGGCGGCGTTATTATTGCTGAACGCTGTGCTTTACAATTCTCCTGGCGTTTGGGGAGCCCGTTTTTTTTATGGAGACGGAGCGCTGGGATAAGCAAAGTTAACGCGCTCTCACTGATGTGAACGATGTTACGGGAGTTAAAAAGGACGTAAAAATACACGATTACCGCTTTACCAAACCTTGCAAAAACCCCCCACATGTACGTAATGTTCATAAAACGAGACTGAAGTGTGTGGTGCGTGTGTGTGTGCGTGTGTGTGTGCGTGTGTGTGTGTCTGCGTGATAATCTAAGGGGTGCTCTACTGACGGGGGAATTGTGTCTGCTCTCCTCCAACAGGTTAACCGGGTTTACAATCCCACCGCCTGTTACCAGCACCGGATCTATCTTTTCACTGAGGCTTACCAGCGACTTTGCCGTGAGCGCTCACGGATTTAAGATCGCCTACCAAGGTAAGGGGGGGCGGGGGGGGGGGACACACACACACACACACACACACACACACACACACACTCTCTCTCTCTCCCTTCAGTCGCGCTTCTGCTGCTTTGCATTTCCATTCTCGAGACAACGACGCGTGTGCCAATTAAAAAAAAAAACGCCATTCGAGTAAGTTATCAAGACAGGCCTGGATGAGCCCAACGGTCTCAACTGTCGTTACCCATTAGCGGGGAAATGTAGACATTTTCCTCTTCGGAGGCGTCGCGCGATCCCTTGATTTCCTCGAGGATCTTCACAGTCGCGCTATGAAAACACACCGCAGCGCCGCGGCGAACCACGCAAATTAATCTCATATTTTTTTTCCGAACAAACATTCATTCCGCCCCCACAAAGTCCTAGACCGTTGCCGAACTCCGGAGGTGCGGTGGAGATTGCGCAGCAGCAGCTGGCGGTGGGAATTAGTCGAACTAATGGATTTGCAGACGGAAAGCAGGGGAGGACCGTCTAAATGTCTGCCCTGCTTCTGTGGCTGTGCTCGCTCTCTCTCTCCCTCCCTCTCTCTCTCACTCCCTCGCGCTCTCTCTCGCACTCTCTCTCCCTCCCTCTCTCTCTCCCTCGCTTCTCTCTCTCCCTCCCTGCTCTCTTCCCTCGCGCCTCTCTCTCGGCCTCTCTCTCCCTCCCTCTCTCTTTCCCTCGCGCTCTCTTCTCAATCTCTCTCTCCCTCTGTTCTCTCCATTCCTCGCACTCTCTCTCGCTCTCTCTCTCCCCTCCCTCTCCTTTTCCCTCGCGCTCTCTCTCGCACTCTCTCTCCCTCCCTCTCTCTTTTCCCTCGCACTCTCTCTCGCACTCTCTCTCCCTCCCTCTCTCTTTCCCTCGCACTCTCTCTCGCACTCTCTCTCCCTCTCTCTCTCTCTTCCCTCGCGCTCTCTCTCAATCTCTCCCTCCCTCTCTCTCTCTCTCTCTCTTTCCCACTTGCTCACTCATAAGAGAGAGATCTCTTATCTCGCTCTCTCTCACTCTCGTTCTCCCTCTTGTTCCATCTCTCACTCTCTCTCGCTCTCTTGCTTCTCTCTCCCTCTCATTCTCTCTCCTCTCTCGCTCTCTCTCTCTCTCCCTCCCTCATTAAATTCCATGCTTCTCTGTCTCCCCCAGCTCCCTCTCTCCCTCCCTCTCTCTTTCCCTTGTGCTCTCTCTCTCTCTCTCTCTCTCTCGCTCCCTCACAAGAGAGAGAACAAGACCGAGAGAGCGGCGAGATAAGAGATCTCGCTCTCTCTCTTGTTTGTCTCTCTCTCTCTCTCGCATCTCTCACTCTCTCTTGCTCACTCTCTTGCTTTTCTCTCCCTCTCACTCTCCATCCCTATCTCTCTCTCTTGCTTCTCTCTCTCTGTCTCTCCCTCGTTCCATTCCATTCTTCTCTATCTCTCCCCCCCCAGCTCCCTCCCTCCCTCCCTCCCTCCCTCTCGACGGGGATAAGGCATGTCTGTTCATTATTACACCAGCCTCTCATCTTCCTCCTCCTCCTCCTCCTCATCCTCCTCCTCTTCTTGTGTGTTGCTCTTTATTTTTCCTCGTCTGTCGTTAGCGGCCTTATCTTATTGCGTTCTGCCGCTCCTCTGACACCTTTCTTCCCCACGTTTCTCTCCCCCACAGCGATGAAGACGCTTCTAATCTAATCTCTCTTTTGATAAGTTTAGTTTTGGCTCGTTTGTCTGCTTTGGCATCTCTCTCCCCCCCCCACGCCTGTAATCTGCCTCACCGACGGGACGGGATTAGATTGCCTTTGATAAATATTACAATATAATAGATAATAATAAGGTCTTTGTCGCCCGTGTGTTGGTTACACACACACACACACACACATGCACGCACGCACGCCCACATACGCCCACGCGTACACACACACACACACACACACACACTGGTTCAAATATATATATATTTTTTTTCTTTTCAGAATTGCTTCGAGACATTTCTTGAAACCTTCACCCGTTTTGCGCAGAACTTTAATCAGAAAACCACATCTTCAGACAACATTTAAAAGAACCCCGGACCCTCCTGGCAAAACCAAACAATCATCGCCTCAAAACACTTTAATCTGCGCGCTCAAAAGCCAACAAGGCTTTCAGATCATACACACACACACACAGAGCCAGTCAATATATAAACACGAGATACATTGATTAGATACTACATCAGAAACATGAGAACACAGCGTCCAGGGACTAAACTTACACAATTGATTTTTCTTGTACGTGAGTGCATTTTGCTTAAAAGTATAGCGATTACAACTGAGCGCAGTGAATAAATTGTACACCACCGTCAGTAATGCAAGCGGTACAGTATTGAATGCCTGTACAGCATATGCAGCAATGGCATCAAAATACAGTGAAGCCAAACAACGCAAGGTGAACAGAGCCTTGCAGTGCACGCAAAAAAATCCACAAAATCAAAGCCAATGAGTAATTCATTCTGCCTCAGCGTCCCCCTCGGCGTGCCGGGTCCTCCGGCCAGAGGACTTTCACACTCTCCATCACACGCATGGAATGTTGTCCCTTGCCAGACAACATGGTGGCGGGGGGGGGGCGGACCCTCCGGTGTGCTGGATCCAACACTTGGCAACGCTCCACACCTGCAGTATGTCACCGCAGGTCAATTCCATTGCCTGTGAGAGATTTTCCCTGGGTTACGGGGTTTGGGTCACAGACCTTCCGCTGCCGCGCAGAGCGCCGACTCGAGGGTGGAAGGATTGCTTTGTTCTCCCACCGGCGTCACGCGGTGTAGTCCAGCAAATCTACCAGAGGGAGAATGCACTTACAAAATGTATTCATAGACTACAAATAGTAGACATGGACATGACTGTAGTCCGTGAATAGGAAGAGGAACATGGTCTCTACAGCTGCCTGAATTTCATCAGAAATGTCTCGTTCCCTGGTTTTGCTTTGACCTCATCCTCGTACTGTTCTTCCTCATCCCAACACCACGCGTACTCTTCCTCCGCCTCTCAGATTGTTTCCAGCCGTTGTTGGTATCAACATTCAATTCAACGCCCCTGTGTGACACGGTGCCTTGCATTGACAAGTGTGGACAATTTTGTAGTTGTTATGTGTCAACGGTAGTCGGCGTCGTCGTCGTGTTTCACTTTAAGCCGCCCGTGTTGTCGGACATTTTGCAAACGCACAAGTTCACCGCACTGCGTTTTCGAGCAGATGAGATTTGCAAATGGTGTCTAACTACCTGAACTTGTTTAATGGTTTTTAATAAAAGAGACTGATTTGATTTATTTTAGAAATGGGTTGAGGCCATTGAGCAATAATGTGGTTTAATGTTCTGGTAATTGTGAAAAAACTGCAAATGAGCCGAGATAAATTCCTGATTACATTACGTGTGAGAGAAAGTGTTTCAGTTGTTGACTGGAGTGGATGTGTCGTATAATCATCACAAATGATGACCGGAAATGTAATTGTTGTCACAAATGCGGCGGCGGATTCGTTTTCGAACCCGAGAAGAAAGAACATCAGAATTTCAATCGTTAGAAACCGAGCACTAAAATGTCGTAAAGGATTAAATTGAGCAGCTAATTGTCCGTGTCCTCGTCCGTGTTGCAGCTCAGGTACTGGACAACAATACAATGAAATGGACAATCAAGTTCGCTAACTAGCCGCAATAAAACAGGACAGTGCAGAGTAGGCATTAGCCGCCGCGAAAAATGCAATCCCGCTAGTTGGGGTTTTTCCACGAGAACAAATGGGCGATGGCGGTGCAGACGTCGTAGAACATTATTTAAATGTGTTTCTGTGACGCTATTTGTAAAGCCAAGTACTTGGTGTTTGCTGCAGCCATTAGGCCCAGTGTGCAGTGGATCTGGGATAGTTCTTGAGCCGCTCTGAATGCTATATTAATGACGTCATGCTCATCAATGGTTTATATTGGGGATCGAACCCGGGACCTTTCGGCTGGCGGTGGAACACAAGACTCTGTTGCCCCACGAACAGAGTTGATTTGAGGACCAATTAACAATACGGAATGCAAATTGCAAACGTCAATTACTGTTCTGATCCAAGTTGCCGTGTTGTAAATAATGCCTCAGTGTCTATGAATGTGTTAGATTGTTTGCTGGCTAAATATTGGATTGTGATACAGACTGGGCTCAAGAACGCACACAAACGGTTGTCGTGACCCCCCCGCTCTGATGACCTCTGCATACAGTAGACTATAGTGGTCCCCGTCCCCCGGTCCCCATGACTAAATCAGTCCTGTTGTGTGTTCCCCGGGGTCATTTCAGCACGGCCTCATCTCCTGCGTCTCGATACGGAAAGGAAATTACAGCGGACCGAGATTCGCTCATCTTGATTTTTGAGCGCGATGTATATCCCAGCAGAATGGTGTCGCCCTCAATATAATGTAATATAATATAATATAATATAATATAATATAATACACCCGTTTGGCTACACGCCCGGCATCGGAATTATCGTGAACAAAAAGTGTTAGTCTTATAAAACGCCGCCTGAATCACTAATGCAGGCCCCCTTGTGTTAATGTGTAAATAGTGTATACGCATGGGTAAAGAATTATGCATACACGCACTCAGGATTTGGTTCAGCTATATTTAACAGAGGCTTCCCCTTGAATATATGAATATTATGATAATAGTATTATGTATTATGTGTAATATTGGGCGACTTGCCCTTTCTACACCTTGATCCCCTGCACACCTTAATGCCTCTCCTGCATGCCGCTGTGTTCATGGTCCTGCCCATGGCCTGTGACCCCCGCAGGCCCGGAAGACGACCTCGCTCTCACTCGCTCTCTCTCTCTCTCTCTCTCTCTCTCTCTCTCTCTCTCTCTCTGTCTATTTTCCAACTTATTTGTACGTTGATAAGCGGGTGTCTCAGCTCCTATCTGCTGTCGCGCACACAAGAGAGGACAACGGTTCGTAATTATATCGGGAAAATAATTTCAGCCCGACGACAGACGTCTCTCGGGGAGCCGAAGCTGCCTTTGGGCCACACTTACGACGGCGCTATTACACTTTACATTTCTAGCAAATTGTATTAATCCTAGCCTGCAGTTGGAATATGGTGCCCCGCCGCCACATGCATTATTAAAAATCTAGAAATATTAAAAGGCTCAGAGCAGTCGGTGGTATTATTTACTTCTTTAAATCGCCCCTTTTTTTTACCACCGTGTGTGAGTGTGATTAGCCATTGCAAGCGGTTTTCAAAATGGTGATGTGACTTACCCTCGAGTGACATCACAAGTGGAAGTGTCTGGTGTATGATGACTAGGTCAGTCAGTGGACTTCACCAACTGGTAGCGGGTTTTGATCGATAAGAATTTCAGATAAGAACTTTATTGATCTCCTGGGGGGGGGGGGGGGGGGTTAATTCAGGTTAATTTGGGTTAACTCAGTTTATCTGTCCATCATACAAATAGGGTCCCTTTCATTGAGGATTTGTTGCTGCCTATTGGTCACAAGCCTGCCGGTAGTTGTCAACGCAACAATTATCCTCCGTGACAATTTCCACCACGATCCACTATCCCCTGCTATGCATAGGGACCAGCCCCCTATCTCGTGGGAAAAAAAAAAACCAGCAGGCCTCTCGCTCACACATACCGTTTACGAATATTGTCCAAAATTATGCATCTACGTGCGAATCACGACCGCGGCGATGCCTGCAGTGTTCCAGTGTTCTGCTGAAATGCCCATGGTGGTACAGCAAGGCCCATGAATATGTATCGGCTGCTCATTCCCGCGACTCTGGGACGCGTGACGCTTGTAACCACTCCGCCCGCTGATTGGATCACGACTGCGGCTAAGTGGATTCGAACATGTATGCATATGAAGGGGAGAGAGAGAGACGGCGGTGAAGGACACCAGTGAAGATAGAATCTCATTTCCTGCCCCGGCTCCTTGTCAATCTCCCGTCAAGTGCTGCGCGGGAATGCGGGGAGACCCGGTGGGCCCCCGGGAACGCCGCTGATTAGCGCGTCACCTTTTGGGGGGGGCCTTTTCCGACAGTTTGATCAAAATGACCTTAACCTCCGCCGCGGACTCTTCCAAGGACAGAACCCGTGTTTACCGGGGGAAAGAAATAAAGTAATGAAGACGAGAGCAATGCCCCCCGTCCTCCCTCCCTCCCTCCCTCCCTCTGCAAGAGATGTTTCCCAACTGGGGCCTTTCTGGATGATGCAGATAAGAGCTAAAAAGGCACATTGCAGGGGTCTGGTAATGCAATGTGTTGAAGATTGTGTATTAAAAAGGGAAACCGTTGCATTCGCTCCTGCCCTGAAATTGGCAAGAAGTGGTATTTCCAATTCCAATGCATTGGATTTTTTTTTTTTGTCACACACCACGGAACCACAGAGGCGGCCCTGCCAGCACTCAATGAAACCTGAAACATTTCATTATGTCTCTCAAACCTGCTTCGTCACTGCGCTGATGCAGTGTGTGTGTGTGTGTGTGTGTGCGTGTGTGTGTGTGTGTGCGTGTGCGTGTGCGTGTGTGCGTGTGTGTGTGTGTGTGGCGCACAGGTCATTCGGTAAATACACATTTGCACCGATCAAAAACCTTTTCCACCCTGCGTCAAAAGCCAACCAGTCATCCAAGCAGCTGGTTATCCAGCCAGCCAGCCAGCCAGCCAGCCAGCCACTCATCCGGTGTCAGTCAGTCAGCCAGCCAGCCAGCCAGCACAGCTTTGCCATGAAGCAAGGCGCAGGGGGGGGTGGGAGGCGGAGAGGCAGACAGTGAAGCTGTCTACCAGACACATACAGTTCCTGTGTGTGGGGGGGTGGCGGTGGGGTTGTATACACATGCTTGTGTGCTCGTCTGCCACGTTTTCAACCATCCTTCCATCTTCTTCTTCAAAGGGCCGTGGATGGAGTCATTAAATATACAGCGGAAATAAATAAGCCCGACCCTGAGACATCTCTGAGAGCAACTACCTTATTTACTGGATCACGTCGCTCAATCCCTCCTCCTCTTCGATGAGGACGGGGGGGCGGGGCCACACCGCAGTGCAGTCAGTGCCTCGTATGTCCGCGTGGAATGTAGATAAGAGAACACAATCGCCAGTCTCATCTGAAAAGAATCCCATCACCACACACACACACGCACGCACACACACACACACACACACACACACACACACACACACACACACGCATATCAGCGCCTTTCCCGTGAAGGTCTTTCCAGTCGGTCTTGACTGGGCTCATTGTCATCCTCGTATTGTTGCAGCGTTTTCAAAGCATTGAACCTCCTGTGTTTGATTCCAGTTCGTGAATGTGTTTGATTTGCCGGTCGATTTGCTCGTCGACTACGTCGTCGATCGTTATCGCGGAATTTCCCGAATTGAAATGTATTGATCTCGCGCGGAATGCTCCGCGGCGGCGGCGGCGTGTTTTTGCGATCATATATTGATGTCGTTTAGCGTCTTTATTTATTTATTTTTCCTGTTTTACCCACGCAGCCGAGAGTACCGGAGTAGTTTTGAGACGCCGGGGGGGGGGAAAGTTAGCGGTACCTCACAAGACGTCAACCTTGTGTCGTCCGTGTTCACTTTGTGTATAGTATATTGGCAGTTCAATGGATTTGCTACGCCAGCTCAGTTTGTTTACAGGGTGTTAAGAAGTTTAGCTGCGGCAGCTGGTTCCTCCACATTGACTGATATATGCAATTTGTTCAGGGTCTTCCTGACAGGCGTGGTTGTTAGCTCAGGGACATCTGCGCCATATGCGTGCATAACACACAAATTCCTCTCAATCTCATGAAAGTCAGGAGCACCGATTTATTCTCGAGCGCGCGCACATACACACATTTCCCCTTTCTCTGCTCAGTGTTTTTTCCATCCTGTTGTGGTTCGCATTATTATAGGAGGAAACCGAGGCCTCGTCGAAACCCTCCCGCTTTGTGGACCCCAACACGTCTTTTGACGCTAATTGAAGGTCCTCTCCTCGTTGTGAGTCATTGACTATAGCTTTTCTACCCACCAAAGGGCACAGACTCAGCGCGAGAGAATAATTACAGCCTTGATGCCTCTATTACGTTTTAATTGGTGACCTCGGGTGAGTCGGTAAAACTGTGGTGCTTGTTTAGGTCTTTGTTTCGGAACAGAGCTCTCATGCCCATGGTTTTTTAGGGGGTGTTTTCTGATTGTTTCTGAGGGTTACCGTCAAGGTCAAGTTATGCATTTGTAAAACCGACAGTCTCACACTCTCACGGGCACTGAAGCGCCCCTAACTCTAAAAACCCTCAAAAAGGCAAATCTCTCCGTCTAGGCTTGGCTAGGAGGGCCTGAAAGTGGTGATTGGTTAGACGTGAAAATGAAAAAAAGATCTAAAAGAAGTCTGATGAGAATATAAATTCGTTTTTTTAACAGCGGTAAACAAAATTGCTCGGAGACTTATTTGGGGTGTTTTTTTATTTTCTCTCGACGTCTTTAATTGCAACCGATTTGACATAAAAGCCGAAAATTGCACGGTTCCTATTACAATCACATAGTATCGTAGTTAGTCATTCAGGAAGGTGCCGTTAACGCACTAAAGAGACTCCTTCTGATGTCGGATACGTGTGATTGAGGAGCAGCGAGGGGTTGGAGCGTCTCGGCCGATAGAGAGATAGAACCCACGGACAATGATGGACGGCACCCTGTTCATTTCGGCTGGCACCCTAAGCAGTGCTACACCCCGGCACCTCTGCAAGAGATGTTTCCCAACTGGGGCCTTTCTGGATGATGCAGATAAGAGCTAAAAAGGCACATTTTTGTCCCACGTGCAGGGGTCTGGTAATGCAATGTGTTGAAGATTGTGTATTAAAAAGGGAAACCGTTGCATTCGCTCCTGCCCTGAAATTGGCAAGAAGTGGTATTTCCAATTCCAATGCATTGGATTTTTTTTTTTGTCACACACCACGGAACCACAGAGGCGGCCCTGCCAGCACTCAATGAAACCTGAAACATTTCATTATGTCTCTCAAACCTGCTTCGTCACTGCGCTGATGCAGTGTGTGTGTGTGTGTGTGTGTGTGTGTGTGTGTGTGTGTGTGTGTGTGTGCGTGTGCGTGTGCGTGTGTGTGTGTTTGTGCGTGTGCGTGTGTGTGTGTGTGTGGCGCACAGGTCATTCGGTAAATACACATTTGCACCGATCAAAAACCTTTTCCACCCTGCGTCAAAAGCCAACCAGTCATCCAAGCAGCTGGTTATCCAGCCAGCCAGCCACTCATCCGGTGTCAGTCAGTCAGTCAGCCAGCCAGCCAGCACAGCTTTGCCATGAAGCAAGGCGCAGGGGGGGGTGGGAGGCGGAGAGGCAGACAGTGAAGCTGTCTATCCAGACACATACAGTTCCTGTGTGTGGGGGGGTGGCGGTGGGGTTGTATACACATGCTTGTGTGCTCGTCTGCCACGTTTTCAACCATCCTTCCATCTTCTTCTTCAAAGGGCCGTGGATGGAGTCATTAAATATACAGCGGAAATAAATAGCCCGACCCCTGAGACATCTCTGAGAGCAACTACCTTATTTACTGGATCACGTCGCTCAAACCCTCCTCCTCTTCGAAGAGGACGGGGGGGGGCGGGGCCACACCGCAGTGCAGTCAGTGCCTCGTATGTCCGCGTGGAATGTAGATAAGAGAACACAATCGCCAGTCTCATCTGAAAAGAATCCCATCACCACACACACACACACACACACACACACACACACACACACACACACACACACACACACACACATATCAGCGCCTTTCCCGTGAAGGTCTTTCCAGTCGGTCTTGACTGGGCTCATTGTCATCCTCGTATTGTTGCAGCGTTTTCAAAGCATTGAACCTCCTGTGTTTGATTCCAGTTCGTGAATGTGTTTGATTTGCCGGTCGATTTGCTCGTCGACTACGTCGTCGTCGATCGTTATCGCGGAATTTCCCGAATTGAAATGTATTGATCTCGCGCGGAATGCTCCGCGCCGGCGGCGGCGTGTTTTTGCGATCGTATATCGATGTCGTTTAGCGTCTTTATTTATTTTTTTTCCCGTTTTTACCCGCGCAGCCGAGAGTACCGGAGTAGTTTTGAGACGTCGGGGGGGTGGGAAAGTTAGCGGTACCTCACAAGACGTCAACCTTGTGTCGTCCGTGTTCACTTTGTGTATAGTGTATTGGCAGTTCAATGGATTTGCTCCGCCAGCTCAGTTTGTTTACAGGGTGTTAAGAAGTTTAGCTGCAGCAGCTGGTTCCTCCACATTGACTGATATATGCAATTTGTTCAGGGTCTTCCTGACAGGCGTGGTTGTTAGCTCAGGGACATCTGCGCATATGCGTGCATAACACACAAATTCCTCTCAATCTCATGAAAGTCAGGAGCGCCGATTTATTCTCGAGCGCGCGCACATACACACATTTCCCCTTTTTCTGCTCAGTGTTTTTTCCGTCCTGTTGTGGTTCGCATGATGACTTATAGGAGGAAACCAAGGCCTCGTCGAAACCCTCCCGCTTTGTGGACCCCAACACGTCTTTTGACGCTAATTGAAGGTCCTCTCCTCGTTGTGAGTCATTGACTATAGCTTTCTACCCACCAAAGGGCACAGACTCAGCGCGGGAGAATAATTACAGCCTTGATGCCTCTATTACGTTTTAATTGGTGACCTCGGGTGAGTCGGTAAAACTGTGTGCTTGTTTAGGTCTTTGTTTCGGAACAGAGCTCTCATGCCCATGGTTTTTTAGGGGGTGTTTTCTGATTGTTTCTGAGGGTTACCGTCAAGGTCAAGTTATGCATTTGTAAAACCGACAGTCTCACACTCTCACGGGCACTGAAGCGCCCCTAACTCTAAAAAACCCTCAAAAAGGCAAATCTCTCCGTCTAGGCTTGGCTAGGAGGGCTGAAAGTGGTGATTGGGTTAGACGTGAAAATGAAAAAAAGATCTAAAAGAAGTCTGATGAGAATATAAATTCGTTTTTTTAACAGCGGTAAACAAAATTGCTCGGAGACTTATTTGGGGTGTTTTTTTATTTTCTCTCGACGTCTTTAATTGCAACCGATTTGACATAAAAGCCGAAAATTGCACGGTTCCTATTACAATCACATAGTATCGTAGTTAGTCATTCAGGAAGGCGCTGTTAACGTGAGTCACGGTGGACAGGGGTCGTGCCGGGGTCACGACGCGTGCCGCTGCTCAAATACGAAGTCGGACTTGAGCGATGTACGCGTTTGTTTGCGAGGACCAATATATTATATACGAGTCGCCTTTTCCGCTGCGCTCCGTCTCGGCTCCGAGATGTTCCAGTTTCCGTCACACGTTTTCTTAAAGTGTCATTAACGGCAACAGCGGCACAAACGACATCATCAGTTTGTGCTCATTTGCCAGGTATTAAAAACCATAGGAAACATTTTTCACCTTTTGTGTTCATGTTCAGAATAGTCTGGCTACCATCGCTTTAAAGTTCCTGTATGTAAGAATAATGAATCCAATTCAGGGACTACATGTAGGATTTTACAGCACAAATCGCTTTTAATTGCCAGTTTGTGAGCAGGTTGTGGTTGAAGTTAGAAAATGAGAGCTTCCCCGACTCTCACTGTTGTGTAGAACAGCGTTGATTTCTGATTTCTCTTATATTTGAGTCGGGTCGGACTTCGTGGGAAAAATGAACGAAGTGACATGTAAGCGTGGATAATTATGAAAAATATACAGTATATTTCATAGCTTTTTTAAATGTGTAGAAGGTTTAATTATGATTAGAACTAACATTAGTTTCTGATTGTTGTCTAACCTTTAAGACAGGTTGGCGTCGCACTTTTACGCGCGTTGATTCTTGCGTCTCCGTTGCGGCGGCTGCGCGGCCGATGTCGACGTTCATCGGCAGTTCTCACACCGTCGCGATTTAGAGAATTGCTTAACTTTGGACTCGCTCTTGTGAAAGAAGATTTAGTCGCGGTCGTATTTTGGGGCCCCCGTGAACCTCGGAGTAAACACCTTTTTGTGAATCTCTTTCACACCGTGGGAGTGTGCAGTAATAATACACACAAAGTAAAACGAACGACGAGATTCTAGCACTACAACCGTCCTCGACAACCATCGGCTCCCAGAGTGGACGGCGCAGCCTTTGACTTTAATAATAATAATAATAATAATAATACATATGACTTATATAGCACTTTTAAAGGGTACCCAAAGACTTTAGGTGTGTTATGTTTACTCGTCAACAATGAGCTGTTGCTCTGTTGTAAAAGACTTTAGGTGTGTTATGTTTACTCGTCAACAATGAGCTGTTGCTCTGCAGCGGTGTAATAGGTTGAATTTAATCAAAAAATTGTCTTACAGAGTTCAATGCTCGACTTACGGCGACAACCCCCCCCCATCACCATCCCCCCCATCACCATCCCCAGCTCCCCTAATGGCTGACAATTATTATTGCATTCATCCGAGCTAATGCAGCGCTGCCCATGAGCATCTGCACAAGAAAGTGGATTAGTAATTGGATCAGTGAACGATTCCTGGAAATGAGCATTTGAATATGTGGCTTTACAGCTCCCTCTGTTCGTGAAATCATGCAACAAATATCTCTCCCTCTCCCCTCCCTCTCCTCTCTCTCCCCTCTCTCTCCCCTCTCTCCCCTCTCTCTCCCATTCTCTTAGCCCTTTGGTCTACCTCTCTTACCCACACACACATAGAAGAAACGTTTTGGTTTCTTGGTTCGCTTGTGATTTGCCAAAAATAATTAGGCGAGAAGCAGATGGCATTGTATGGAATATAATAATTACACATGACTGTGATCGGGAGGGGAAAAGGAGAGAGAGAGAGAGAGAGAGAGAGAGAGAGAGAGAGAGAGAGAGAGAGAGGCGTGTGACAGAAGGACGTTGTGTATCCCCCATTAGAACGAAACAACACTGGATCTAATGAGACTCATTAGCTTCTATTGCCAATCATCTGCCCGCCGCAGTCTAGATCGTCCTTGATCGCCACGGCAACTTCCCGCGGATGTGCTGCTCTGCTTGCTTGCGTGCTTGCTTGATATATAAAGCAGAAAATTAGCTCAATGCGGTGACTCTCTGGGTTACGCACGATGTGCTCACGTCACCCCTGACCCCGGCGTCGGGCTTTCAAAAGGGCTGTGGGGTTTGGTTGTTAAGTGGATCTGTGCCCGTGGATAGCCTGGGAACTTCACTTGACGACTTCTCTCGTCATACTCGCGGCTCAAATGATGAATAAACTCTCCAAACTCTGTACAAGAAAATAGCCTTGAGGATTTGAAATGTGAAACAAAGATTTAATGTGTTTTGAACGACGACCTTCGCGGCTACCTGTAATTAAATATGCTTTGCTGCAGCCTTGTTGATGGTGGACGGCGACGTCGTGGCGGGCGGATATCACGTTAGGGTGTCGATAAATCTTGTGAAATGACAACTCTACTTTTTTTATTTTGTTATTATCAGCAGCCCGACTAAGACCGCCCTCTCTGATACCGGTCTGGTTGCCGTGGCAGCAAGCGGCTGTGCTGTGGACCAGCCTTATGCCGCATTGGGGGGCCAAACTGCGGCCATCAAAGACTGTGAACCAAAGGGTAGCGGAGGACTCTTTGGAGGCCGGGGCTCTGACTGCCGCTGAGAGCTGTGAAGCAGCAGAGTCTGGAGAGACTGTTGAGTCTTATCTGGGATCTGGGATCTGGGACCCCCCCCCCGCTGAGAGGCAGTTTCAGGAGCTCAAACGTGGGAACGCAAAGATATTGGACTGGAAACACACTCAACACACTCATGTTCAAGATTCACCATTTCTTTATTGCCATGTGTAATAAGTACAATAGAACGCTTACTCCCCATTCACTCCTGCAGTATTCTTTGAAACAAATTCTAAACAACGCTAAACAATTAGTAATGGTACCCAGTAAGTACAGTAAAAAGTTTTCTTCTGAACAGTGTTCTTATAAACATAAATACTAAAGCAACTCTGAACAATTAGTAAGATAGTACCTAATAAGTCAAAAGTGACAAGTAAAATAGTAATACTCTGGCTGTTGTGTATTAAAAGTAATAGTAATATTCTTCTACTAGCTCTTTGCTAATTGTACCATCACATGTATCGTGATACAGACCCTGGCTTATTTGTATTGAGACGCAATTATGTACAATGCAAAGATTTGAAGTGATAATTGTAATCTTTTTGTAACGGAGTCATTTCATCATGGTACTGCCGGAGACAAGACGGAGAACAGAATTTAATCACATCGTTCAATTATAATTTAGTTTCAATCAAGATAATTGAGTCAGTCGATAAATGCGATAATTAACAAGTGTTGTAATTATAGCGCAGGGCTAGTTGTCCACAATGCTACTGCACACAGTACAACTTTTGACACCGCAAAGTAATCATTGAAGTCCTTATCTTTTATTTCCTTGGAGAGTATCACGACACGCAATTATTATGTCAGTGCTATTTATATATACTGTACATATTCAAACGTGCATTTGTCATCGTACAAACGTTTGCACAAATTGACATTCCCAGGACTGTTGGGAAATCACGTTCATATGTTTGAACTATAAATGTGAAGTGCTAAAGATGCCCGTTACGAGGAGAAAAAGATGAGCAGACCATTAGTTAGGTCGCTTTTCTCCACATTGTAAGAAGGAAGGATGTCTATTGTGCAAGTGTAACGTCCACACTCCTCGGCTGTCTTTATTCGGCTGTGAACGAGAATCAACTAAAAGTAAAAAGGGTTTTGGGTATATTTCGACGTTATATTTCGTCATATTTACCCACAATTGTTAGCTTGTTCTAAAAATCTGGATTACGTGTCAAGGAAATGAAACCATGAGCTACACTAATGATTTAATTAAAAATAATTGTCATAATTCTTTTTGAGTTTTAAGGACAATAAATGACTGAATTTCCATTATTGTATCCAAGAATAGGAAACCTGATGAAGTGCGTGTCAGGATCCTGCATGAGCAATCTCCTCACACTTTTAGCTCGACCTGATTTTGAATACGCTCGTCTGTTTAAAACCATTGAAAATCCTTGATGAATCGCCTGATTACGTCACACAGTGTTCCGATATAAAGGCGTGGCTTTGTCGTCGCCGCCGATGTCGTGTTCCGGCGTCAACATCAATCACGCAAGTGTGTCGTTGCCATGACATCAGAAAATTAATGGATGCACTTTACTCTTTTATTTGAATTAACCAGGGAGGGTTACATGTACTTCATACTCTGGCCGTTCGCTCTATCCTGGAGTGGGAAGCTTTCAGAAGCTTTTTTTGATGAAAGCTTTGTTGGCCAAAAGTATTTTGTTATGCAACGTATCGTATTAATTACTGTAAGAACAATTCTAAACACATGAGGGTGAAATACACTTTTGAATTAATCGTTCTGTCGTACCATTTCGTTGCCAGCCTCCGCCACGGACACTATTGCTTTTCTTTATTTAAATTGCACCTTTTTATTGCTGATTGCTGATTGCTTATTTTGTATATATTTTATATATATATTTGTAGTATTTTTGCTTTGTTAGTTAATATGTTACTATGTTATTGCTCTCTGTTTAACGTTCAATGTTAGGCACCAATTGCACAAAAGCACATCCCTTGTCTGCAAAAACGAAGCAAACAAAGCCGTTCTCATCTCCCCCCCACCCCCCAGAGTTGCGGAGCAGCGCGTGCGGGAACCCGGGGGTCCCGCCGAAGGGCATCCTGAACGGCACGCAGTTCAACGTGGGCGACAAGATCCGCTACCGCTGTGTCACCGGCTACGTCCTGGACGGCCACTCGCTCCTCACCTGCATCACCAACGCGCCGGCGGGGGTCTCGGTCTGGGACTTCCCGGTGCCCATCTGCAGAGGTACGTACGCCGCCGCCGCCGCCGCGCGCTCCCAACGCCTGTCTCTCCGACCCCTCAAGATGGCTGCCGATAGATAGCCCGACAAAAAAAACACAGGAGGACGAATCAATATCGTGTGCAATATTACTTTTTCCACAGCATCGCCAACTTTTCTTATTTTTGCGCTTTTTCTTCTTCTTTATCTTACTTTTATTGTTGTTTTATTAGGCACTGACGTTAGCATTCACGCCTCGTACACTTTGCATCTATTATTCTATTATATCGATTTTTTCTCTCTCGCACAACAATTTCCTTCGGGATGAATGAAGTCCTGTCGTATGTTATCTTATCTTAATATCTGTTACGTCGTCTGCTTCAGTTTAAAAAGGTGCCCGAGTGCTCGACAATGGAAAGCGCTTACTGTAACTCGACGACGTGTTCAATATCGCCGCCGTCCATTTAGTGTCTGCCCTCCCGGACGTCATTTTTAACGCGCACGTAATTTGCATTTCGCATGGGAGGACAGCGATTCCGCCTCTGTCTGTGTATTCCACTGTACTACTGTATGTTTGCCGTTTGCCAACACACTCAAAGCGCAAATTGCTTTCACCTGCCCCTGAAGTGTTGAGGTGCTCGGGAGCGTTCAGGAGCGTTCAGGAGCGTCGAGACTCGAGCACCACTTACGGAAGCGACAGACGGACGGGGCGGGGAGGGGAGGGGAGGCGAGGGGAGGCGAGGCGAGGCGGCCGGATGGGCATCAGCTCTTAATACGTTTGCCCTTCACAAGTTTGCAAGTTCAACGCGCCGTTGAACCGAGTGTAGGCGGGAGACGGGAGTGCGTTAATGTTGCTCGAATATCGTCGAATATCGCAAAAAGATATTCGAAATGAGATGATATTATCGCAGCTCGTCATTTATAATCAAAGGATACTTAACTGTAGGTCGCTTCGGATACAAGCGTCTGCCGAAATGTAAATGCCCTAAAATATAAAATCAACCGGTTTTTTTCCGCACCCATTTCATATTTTTCTGCACGTCGACGACTATTTATGCTGAGAGGTGCTATGGGCTCGATCGTGACGCCTCCTCACCGTGTGTGTTAGTGCCCTTCCACGCTCGTCCTCCCGACAATAGAGCTGCCGAACGAATGTACCAAGGTCGGACCAAAGCGCTTCACCACTTCACCACGGCACCGCACGGCAAACACAGCGAACACCGTTACCGCAGGGGGAGAGCAGCCGGGCCTTGCGTCGATTGTGCGCTGTATGTACTGGTCGCCATGGCAACCCTGGACGTTGTGTTCGTCAAATATACAGTCGATGTTTAAATGAATTCATTGGACTTAGTGTTTCCCCTTCGTTTTTCCTCGGCAATGGCGCTGAGGCGTGTGTGTGCGTGTGTGTGTGTGTGTGTGTTGACGTGCTGATGGGCCTGCAAGGTTTTTAGTGTTATCACTGATTCCCGCAGGGCTCCGGTGCATGCATTCCAGCCCAAATGGCCTCGTGCGTGGCCATAATAACATAACATAACAATAAATAGCATGTGAGCTGCGCTGTGTGTGTGTGTGTGTGAGCCAAGTCTTTTTGGCATTCATGTCGGTGTAAATAACAGTTTTCAGTCCACAACTTGCAGCCGTCGCCACCGTCTGGGGGGGGCTCATAATACTGTTGCTTCTGCTCCGCAACGTTCAAATATGTACTTTCTGTTCTTAAGTCACGTTTTCCCCGTTACGCTTCCAGGGTTTATTTTAATAACCTGTGTGACCCGCTGGCCGTGTGTGACCCTGAGGGAGCGCTTAGATTTGTACCGACGGCGCAGCATTCAGCCAGTGCCTCTCGATATGAAAAATACGGAATGTTTGCATCTTTTGTATTTCCTAAAAAAAACCCAAAAAACGATGCGCAATGTGCCAATGTCCTCATAATGTCCGTTCCTGCACTCATTCACTGACTGAATGTACCTATCGTCTCTGTGTACCTATATTCACATTGCTGTTCATTCATTCATTCATTCATTCATTTTTTTTCCATTTGAAAACGGAAAGGAAAAGGTTTGCACACACAAGATAGCAGACTTTGGGCACGTTAATGCACCCCATCTCCCGCGGCCTCAATCTGTTTGAAAGGGACAGCTTTCGGGTCGGCTCGCGAGAAGAAGCGTTTTTGGGCGCCATCTGATTTTGGGAACGGTGTGAGGCTCTCTTGGTGCCAGCCAGGAAGCAGCCGTCCGTCGGCGAGGGCGGGCGGCGGGCGGGCGGGCGGGGGCGGGCGGCGGGCGGTGGGCGGGTGGGCAGGCGGGCGGCGGTGAGAGCTGCTGCTGCTGCTGCTGCTGCTGCTGCTGCTGTCCCCTTCACTCCTGTCCCCTTCACTCCAAATCCGTGGCCTGGTTCTCGATGCAACCAGATGGCCATTTGATCAGCTTTCCCTCAGAGAACCTGCCCATTCTTTTGATAAGCGACTTGCTGTCCAATGTGACGCGGGCCTATAGGACTGCGTGCCTCCCAGCTAGGCCTGTGACGAAGCACACGGCCGCGCCTCTCGATGCGCTCACCTCTGGCACGGACCGAGTCACCTTAACCCAGTTACTCTTGTTTGAGAATATCCAGAAACCCGCCAGGTTTTTGGATACTCTCATGGATGCACAGACAGGCGGATGTTACCCATTGAGGTCGAGAGACCAATAGTCTATTATTATAGTTGTCCGTTTTCCTACCACAAAAGCACTTTTGTCGTTTTCTTTATTTCCGATGACTATTTATGTATTTATTTTGTTGGAAGAGCACAATAAACCATTTACTGAGCCAATGTTTTGGACAATGACCAATGTCCCTCCACAAAATGTTCCATATCCACAGTTTATTTGGGTGCGCATAACCTAATAAACAAGTGTACAAGACTGTATCTGCACTTTGCTTGTTGTGGCTGGCGTACACAACAAACTGCTCGGATGCAAGTCCTGCCAGACTCGCTTTCAGTCAGCTTGTTGTGCGGTCTGGGAGACGGCAGCGTGAAGTCGGCCAGAGAGAGCGATGGGGAGGAACCACAAAACCACACGGAGACCAAGGACAAGGGCAGTCGTGGGGAAAAGGAAAGAGACTGTGAAAGGTTGACGCGTTGGGAGAAGCGATAAAGAGATGGACGGAGAGTCGGATACAGGGGGGAGAGCTGCAGACGGAATGAGAGACGACTGCGGACTCTCTCCTTCTCACGAGCAGTCGTTCCGCCGAGTCGCCCGAGTCTCTCCTTAAGCGCCTTCCGTCTCATCAGACGTCTCTGGACATTCGTGAATCTATAGGCGGCGTGACCGCGGGCAAGGTTGCTTCAGAAACATGAGAGCATCGGACGAATATTAAGTCAGGAATTAAGCCACGATGGTGGTTTCATCCGCTTATATACCAAAGTTATACCGACAGTGATTATATTCATATTGGTGACTTTCATCGATAAAGTTCCTGGCTTTTTATCGACCTCATCAGTTGGGATGTAAAGCTGGCGTGCTTCACTAATAATAATAATAGTAACAATACATCCAGCACAGTTTGATTATTTACCAGATAGCCTTTAAAGTCTCCAGAAAGACTCAAAGCAGTCAAGTCTCGAGTAAGTCATGTCGCGCAGCAGGGGAGTCCAAGTCAAGTCGCGAGTCCCCGCCGCCCGCCGCCCCCAACCCCCTGACAAGGCTGACTCGATTTTTTCGCCTCTCAAGTCTGCAGCTCTGCTAATTAGCGGGTGTGATCAAGGCTGGGTTTGTCAGATTAAACAAGGGAGGGATATAACCATGTTCAATCAATGTTTCAGTGGCCTCTTGCCAGTGGCTTAAGAAGGTTTTAGACTTGGCTTGGGAGGGTAATTACAACCGTGCCCTCCCAAAGCCAAAGCAACGCCTAGCCGTTAGAAATTGGCCTGGAGGTGTGCTTTTCCAACATGAGCTACACGCTACACAGTTATTGTTGTTCAACTAATGGTCCATACGACGTTCTATACCATTATATATACGATTATATGAGCAAAATACAGTTTTGTGGATATGCAAGTTCTCTGGGGGAACGCTTCCCTGCTGTGAACTATTGAATACGCGCGTTCAACTCCCAAATCCCACAGAGTCGGAGCCCGTCTTGACGCAATAACGAATTGTATGTCTGCAACTGTGCCAACGTTCAGATCTCAGATTATGACCTCCTGCTGTCAATGTTAAAAGCTGGCTAACTCTGAGTAAATCTAAAGTAGACATAACGCGCGGCGGCGCATTAGCGCGGGGATTATTGCAAGAGAAGAAACTTTAGTTCGCGTCGCAAATTCTGCATTGAATTCTGCCTTCCATTCTTCTTCAGGGTGAATTTCACTGAGTCAAAAGACAAGTGTTGTGCATCTGATCAAAGTCAAGGGAAGGCC
>PIJE02002610.1:0-62648 GCA_002895965.2 Coryphaenoides rupestris
AGCAGAAGCAGTGGTCCCCCCCGCCGGCCCAAGGGCGGAGGGGGGTGAGGTCACAAGAAGGCGGAAATGAGGCCCAGAGTCTGTGGTGCCAGACAGAACTGTTGTTAAAATTGAATTTGTTTCAGTGTAAGATTGGTATAATGTCTCCTTTAATATTATTAATAAAGCCATAGAAGAAAAACGGTTAAGGCTGTTTAATGGGAGGTCTGGGTAGTCTGGACAGGATGGAGGAGAGCGGGGAATGGGGGGGGGGGGGGGGGGGGGGGGGGGGGTGGTCAGGGGGGAGGAAGAGCCAGCTCTGGGAGGTGACCTCTTCAGAAGACCAGCCGTGAGCGGATGTGTGGGACCTTGGTTGTGCTTATCAGACCGTGCCCTTTCCAATTCATCCTTATTCTCACACACATTGACACATTGAGGAGTTGAGAGAGAGAGAGAGAGAGAGAGAGATTGGCCGTTTTCCTCACCCCTGATCACACCCCCTCGCCCACCCCCCCCCCCCCCCACCACACACACACACACACGCACGCAGATTTAGCTGGAAAGAAAAAAAAAGCTATGTGCTAAATAATTGGATTGAATCGGAGTAAAGTTAATTAACACGGAGGTGACGTGTAACCACATCGTCGTAATTCCATTATTTCCATTATAAACCTCAAAGGTACCAAGTTAATTAACACGGAGGTGACGAGTAACCACATCGTCGTAATTCCATTATTTCCATTATAAACCTCAAAGGTACCAATGTGCAAGATTAGCGATTTCGAGCGAGCGAGCGCCAGTCTCAACACTAAACACCACTCGCCACAACATACACACACACACACACACACACACACACACACACACACACACGCATGCTCACGCACACACCATGCATTGGCACACACACACACACAAGTATCACACACACATGCATGGACACACACACACATACACACACACACACACACACACTTGTATGGATGGACACACACATGCACACACACACACACATACACATGCATGGACACACAAATAAACACACAGAGGACGACGGCGCATATACACACACAAACAAACACACACGCATTGACACACACACACACACACACACACATGCATTGACACACACACACACACACACACACACACACATGTATATATACACATGGACACACACACACATACATGGATGCACAAAAAAACTAACTCACATATACACACACACACACACACACACACACACAAGCACTAACAGAAGCTAACAGATGTCTGCCATACAGGAGATAACGTCATTAAAAATAAATCGTGATAAAAGCCGCGGCCAATTTGAGTCTAAGTACACACGCGTGGAATGCGTGGAGTATTATGGCCTCGGCCGGCGCAGTAAAACAAACATGACGTTCATTGGTGTAGTGATGCTCTCTGGCCGTTGGGTCTGTCCATAAAACTGAGCGCTGTAAATCCCCAACCAAACCAGTGAAGTGAAGCCAAGTTGAAGACCGCGGCCACAGGTAGATTTGCGGCTCAAGTGGTCTACTAAGATGTCGGACACAGCCCAGAAGATCCCATCCTACACAGGGCTTAGTGACACTCGACAGGACACACGAGAGCATTGTACAATAGTGATCCATTTTTTTACTTTTAGGTTTGATCTGAGCTCACAAGTAAGCTTGCCAACACACTAAGAGCGGTTGTCTGGCAACTGGAAGGTTGCTGGTTTGATCCCCGTGTCGAGGTGTCCCTGAGCAAGACTCCACCTTAACCCTAACTGCTCCTGACGTGTTGGTTGTTACCTTGCATGGTCGGCACCACCGTCGGGGCATGAATGGGTGAATGGGAGGCAATACTGTAAAGGGAAGTGTTATATAAATGCAATCCATTTACCTTCCTTGACTGATTGAGTCTGTGATGGGTCCACCGACATGTTAACACAACGCTCTAAGGATCAAAACATCAATGTTTTGCATTTCCCCCATGTAGCTCCGCCACATTGTACAGAGAGAGAGAAACACATAGCTCATCACATGCACACACACACACACACACACACACACACTCTTACTCTCTCTCACAACAAACACACAACACAACAACACTGCAGACTCTCTCTCTCTCACACGACACACACACCTACACACAGCACATCACCCTTCATCCACAGGAGGCAGGCACCGCCTTAAGGTCACCGACACCATGGAGGCTCCCTGTCCGTACAGGTACCTATTACCAACACTATTGTATTACGCTGTGTTTGCTTTTAGCATCGAAGAATGGGAAGGCCTGAGCGTTGCGGGTGGCACAGCAGGTAAATAAACCACCACACACACACACACACACACACACACACAGCTGGAGGTCGTGGACTTTATCGTCTGCCCAGGAGAGCTCTGCTTACGTCAGGAAAAAAAAGAAATAGTGTAAAGTATTCCAAGATTCAAGATTCAGGACCTTTAATCGTCACATAGACATACAGGATATGCAGTGGAATTAAAAGTGGCGATGCCCAAATATTTAAAATATTGTATCCTAATTCTCTCACGTTTAAAATGGCTAAGAATGTTCAAATGATGGACACCGTTTCAGCCGTGGTTCTGTGAAGTGAAATGATATTCCGTCGATGTGGGGAAATGAAAATGTCCTCAATTGAGGCGAGTCAAGCGAGTCTTCATTCATTCCTACATCTCTGACCCCTTTTGGTCGTATATTTAACATTTAATGCAATTCCAGTCGGATAAAAGCTGGGGAAAGCCTGCCAATATCTATTAGCATAGAAATACTAATAATTCCTGGAATATCATGTGGAATTGGAATCCATCGAGATAACACACGCACACACACACACATACAAGCGCGGACACACACACACCTGTATGAAGCTATGCATAACATGTGGGGACGGGTTTTGGGGGGGGGGGGGGGGGGGGGGGGGGGGGGGGGGGGGGGGGGGGGGGGGGGCTGGCTTTACCCGCCTTCCCTTCTCCTCCTCCTCCTCCTCCCCGTCTGTACTTGACTGTTGTCAAACTGTTGTCAGGCAGGCTGCTGGCCCGGCGATGGCTGGATGGCTGGTTCGCTGGCTGGCTGGCTGGCAGGCTGTCGCTGCCGCTACCGGGTTACAGGCCGCCGTCAGCAGAACTCAGCAGCCCCCCCCCCCCCGTGACACGGAGATTAACGAGATTGATTGATTGATTGACCGATTAACGAGAGATCTGCGACGGGAACCACAGAGGAAGAGGAAGTCGTCATTCTGAGGGGGGGCGGGGGGGGGCAGCTTTCCCGCCCTGCTGTCCGTCTCTGTCACTGAAACAGACAACACACTGATTTCTAACAACACGCTACACAGCTGAAGCTTCTCGTTCTTCAACTTTGCTTAAGTCTTAATACCTTCTGATGATGGTGACGACCCAAAATGAATGGCTTAATTGGCCTCACCTGGCCCAGTTAGAGTCTGGTGTGGGGTGGGGTCACCTGACCTGGCCCCGGAATTGGCTGCGTTGGCTAATTAGTGTACCACAGGTTAAGTCCTGTCATCTTACAACACCACTGCCTGCCTGCCTGTGTCCTTGGAGGAGCGGCCGAACAAAGCCGCGTGATTTGAGATGGCATTGAGATGTATGCTACAGAGTGCAAATAGCTTCACCTACGCTCTAAATTCATACATTTCAAATAAATCTAACGCGTCATTTCCTTTACATTTATTTTTTACTCAGCAGTGCATGTCTCTGAGACCACCGAGGACAGAGACAAAGCATTAAGTGCATTCCTACCATCAGAAGCAAAAAGAAATGCAGAGGAATCCAGGAAGAACGGGACATTATACCGGCCTCACATCAGACTGTAATGGAAGGAGGCCCCTGTGTGTGTGTGTGTATGTCTGTTTGTCCTTTGGGGGGACTTCACGGTCGTTTGAGTGAGCGGTTCGAGAGAGAGAGAGAGAGAGAGAGAGAGAGAGAGAGAGAGAGAGAGAGAGAGAGCGATAGCGGAGGCCACGCAATCAACCTGTAGCAGCGAGAGAACGGCTGAAAGCTATTTCCTCTCGACACACACTCTCATCCAACCTCCGGCGGAATACACCAACCCCAGAGACGCGCGCACACACTTGCGCCTCTTCAATTTCCTTGGAACTCGGCCTCACAAATAGTGCATTATTTGTTGTTGTTGTTGTTGTTGTTGTCGTCGTCGATGTGCACACAAACAAGGCTATTGTTGCTCGCCGTGCACCGGGCACAGGTCAGGAGAACATGTTCTTGCGTGAGTTAAGTGTCATTTTCCCGAAGGCCATTGGCTTCTACTACGTTATATATATATATATATATATTTCCACATTTCCACATTCCTATAATGCACGCGTTGCCATGTATCACAGTTAACTTAACTATAACAACACAACTGAAATGTTATTATTCTCACATACACACATATATATATATATATATATATATATATATATATATATATATGAAAGAACGATTAGGGTTTGGCTATGGGTGGTGGTTATGGTGGTGGTGGTGATGGTGATGGTGGTGGTGGTGGTGGATGTGGTGGTGGTGGTGGTAGTGGTGATGATGGTTTGTCCTCCGTTTTTTTCCCATGAGCATCTCTAGCAGATGTTGATGACATCTCGTGATATGCTTATTTACAGATGTGTCTCATAAAACGAACAGTCAGACCGAAAATGCCCTTCACACCCAACACCCAACACCCAACACCCAACACCCAACACCCAACACCCAACACCCAACACTCAACACCCAACACCCAACACCCAACACCCAACACTCAACACCCAACACCCAACACCCAACACCCAACACCCAACACCCAACACCCAACACCCAACACCTAACACCAACTCTGCTCCCTGGCTGCTGACGTATTACTTTTGACACCGTCGTCTGTGTATGAATGTAACGTGTGTGTGTGTGTGTGTGTGTGTGTGTGTGTGTGTGTGTGTGTGTGTATGAATGAATGCGAGGCGATATTGTAAATGGCTTTGTGGATAAAGGCACTGCACAAACGCAACCCCATTTACCATGTACCATGTAATCAACAGCAGCCAGAGGGAGAGAGAGAGAGAGGGAAGAGAGAGAGAGAGAGAGAGAGAGAGAGAGAGAGAGACATATGCAGGCCCATTGTGAGTCTCTCTGTGGGCGACGCAAGACCTCGGTGACCGACTTTGTCACCGAGGCGGAGGGCCTCTTTTATTCTCTCCGCTCCGTGGTGAGTTTTCACGGAGCGGAGAGAACCGTGGATCTTTGTGCAGCGCGACGCCCTTCATTCATTCATTCATTCATTCCATCATTCCCTGTGCAGCCGCGGCAGACCTGTTGATGGGAGCTGTATTGATTCCAGTGAACGTGATCCACGTTTCGCACCACATGACCAGAATGCACGTCGTCGGCTATAGGAATGTTATGCATGCACTTGGATCTATCTCTCTCTCTCTCTCTCTCTCTCTCTCTCTCTCTCTCTCTCTCTCTCTCTCTCTCTCTCTCTCTCTCTCTCTCTCGCTCTCTCTCTCTCCATCTCTCTCTTACTCAGTATTACGTGCAATATTAACATTACTGTCCAACATCATGTGCTATATTATTCTTATTATCATGTTGTCTATATATATTATCGACCTATAACACGACCTCTCATCTCCTCTCATCATCATCATCATGTGCAATATTCTTAATGTCACGTCCAATAATATTACACTTCAATTGTGACAAATTGTTTGCGCCGTCGGAATATCTTATCTTGCCCACATATTTGTATATTTGAACTGCACATTAGTAAATCCGTTAGTTTATTTTTAAATTGTATTATTCTGTTGTTTTCCATATTGTTTTATTGTGATGTAATTGATTGATTGATTGATAAAATTCTATTCTATTCTCTCTCTCTCTCTCTCTGCTTTGTTCCAGTAGTATTGATTGATTGATCGGTCTAGTTTAAGATTATTTGACCAAAACACTTTGATTTGTTCTGCCATCAAAACAGCGGGCACATTCATTGGCCCATTTCTAGTGCGGCCGCTGATCGTTTTCAGACTGTTTTCTCCAACATGTTTTCTCTTATCCGAGCTGAACTGATTTTCACTGGTTTTACTGGCAGACAACAGCGAGGTCATATTTCATACTTTGATCCTGTTACTCTGTTAATCTTCCATCTTAGAATGCACTCTAGATTTTGACAGTTTACTCTATAGACACATGAACAGTGTGTCTATATATATATATATGTAATATATATACACGGTTTATGCGCTACCTTGACTAATTCATCATGTTTGACAGCCATGTGACATGTGTGTGTGTGTGTGTGTGTAGCCGAGCCATGCGGCGGCGGCGTGCGTCGGCGGAGGCTTCCGGAAGATTTACCCGGTAGCTCGGCTGTACATCCTCGTGTGACAGGGAAATCTAATCTAATTATAATGTAAGGAGTCTCTGTGCGTATGTATATATATTTATACACATGTATGTATGTACTGTATGTATCTATGCATGGACTTCGTAACCGACTTCACACTTCACACATAAAGTACAACAATAGTTTATAGTAGAAGGAGTGTCATGTAATAATTAGTGATTAAATATCGTACCTATATTGTTACTCTATTAGGTTTATACGCTGTCCATCTATTATTCTATTCTTTTTATTATTATATCTGTCAGTATTTTTGAGCAAACTGGCACGAGAATTTCCTTTCGGAGCGAATAAAGTTCATTTTATCTTATCTTAAATTACGTCACAGAACGGGAGCTCAAGGAGTGAGGAGTGAGGTGAGGAGTTGCAGTGATAACGGTTGTTCATGTTCACTGGATTTTTACCAAAGAGAAGAGAGAAGAGAAAGAGAATCCATTATTCTCTCTGTCTGTCTGTCCCCTAACTCCTAGCTCCTAGCTCCTAGCTCCTAGATCCTAGATCCTAGCCTCCTGCACAGACAGAAGTGACAATGGAGGAAGACTGTGGTGGCACAAAACGCACAGAGGAGCACAGAACCACAGTTTCACTCAGAACACTGAATAGGTCCACACAGTTAACATGACTGAATATCTTACCTAGACTTTCTCCTGAGGCTATTCACTGTGAGTTTGATTTTGTAGATTCCTATTGTTTATTACTCTATTGCTTTGCTTATGTTGTTGGTATTTTGAGCAACCTCTGGCACAGGAATTTCCTTTGGGATGAATAAATACATTTCTATCTTATCTCTTAATTATCTTACTTGTCGCTGCTGTTGTAGGACTTGATAACCGTCCGGAGAAAAAGGTGAACAAACAACAATACAAAACCATGATCCAATCCGGGCGACAGAGAATGTTTCTTTAGAAAACAACTCCCCCACCTCACTCTGTCTGACAATGACCCATATGGCGATGATCAATGACGACGAAGAAACCAGAAACTAGAGTTTAGCCAAAGTATTTTGATGTGTGACGTAGATCGGCTATCAGGTCAATGGGCATTATCTTTCATTTATCACAGCTAAGAAAGGCCACAACCAACCCCCACCGGGGAGCACATCCGTCGTCAGAAACACATAAAAACAGCAAAGGCTCAGTCAAGTGTTTTTAACGGCGTAACACAAGATTGCACACACACACACACACACACACACACACGAGAAAGAGTATCCGGGGAAGCCGACATCGTCATCGTCATCGTCTGATGGTCTCGGGGGTTGCGGGATCAATCCCACGGCTCCGGCTGGCCAGACGGCGCTCAAGAGCACACGGCTGCTCTTGAGCCAAACGAACCCATTTGCGGTCAGTCGCCGCGGTTGAGTGACATTAAGAGCTTGTCACTTGAAAAATCCATCATATTCATATTGATCACGGGCAATTCAGGGCGTGAATTATGGATTCTACTTTAATACGTCTTAATGTAACAGACGAGCAGGAGAAGGGCGTTCAGGGTACGTGTAATGAATAGCAATCTATTTGTCCCCCCGAACTACAATTACACCGACGGTGGCATGACATGAATTGTGTTTGGCGCACACACACACACACACACACACACACACACACACACACACACACACACACACACACACACACACACACACACACACACACACACACACACACACGGCTGTTGACACCTCTCTCTCTCTCTCTCTGTCCATTCTTAATTTCTTCGTCATTATTTCTTCGTCCTGCCTGCCCACCCATCATCTTCACCACCCAGACCGCTGTGATGGGTGGGTGGGCGGGCAGGCACCCCCACACACACACACACACACACACACCAGGTCGTAACAACAGACCTGATCTCCACGCACATTTTAATGCCTCACATCTGTGTGTGTGTGTGTGTGTGTGTGTGTGTGTGTGTGTGTGTGTGTGTGTGTGTGTGTGTGTGTGTGTGTGTGTGTGTGTGTGTGTGTGTGTCTAATTCCGACCGCTTACTCCACCTGAGTCGCTGCTCATTCGGAGTCACGGCACACTCCAGGGACGGCCGTACTCAGCAGGGGATGAGACCGGCGCTCGACATCGATTATCATCTCCTCCACGCCGCCGCGGTGTGGAATGACGCGTGCGCAGCGGAAAACGTGAAGGATGCTCGTGTCCAAGGTCAGTGACCGCCCCCACCCCCCCCCCCCCGCCCGCTTACAGAAGTGCGGCCATGTTAACATGTTTAGTTATTATTTATATGATATATATTTATATGTTTGAATATTTACACATTAATATTCTTTATAACATGTCCAATACTTCCATTATTATTATTATTACCCTTTCATTACACTTCAATTATTGCCAACTTGTTTTGCTGACTGAATATCTTATCTTATGTTAGACTTGTAAATGTAAATTTTATTTTTATTATTCTACTGTTTATTTCCCGATTGTTTATTATTCTATTGCTATGCAACCTCGATGCACGAGAATTTCCTTCGGGATTAATAAAGTTTTATCTTATCAGCATCTTTAAAGCAGTTATGATAATCTCTTGACTCTGTGTTTCTTCTCACACTTACCTCAGTCCAAGTCCTTCTCGCCTCTGATTGGTTGTTCAGCGACACGCGCGTTAGAAAGCGTACGAAGTGATCCGTGTCCGTCCTGCTGTTCCTTCTCATTAAGAGGGATCCGACCGCCGCCATATTGAACCCTCGCGTTGCATTACCTTCATTTGTGTGCGTCGAAGGAGTCCGCGCCGCCGTCCAATGTACGCGATCTCGATTGAAATGCATCCGCACGCTTTCTAAATCCCCTAAAACGGCATTAAAGCCGCATTTACATTTACAATCCGAAGTCCAAATTGTTTCCTAAGTGTTCCCGGCTCTGCAGTAAAAAAACGTTGGATTGAACCTCGGCGCTGTAAAAGATTCACCCGCATGAATCGTGATCTGTATCTTCTATTCGGGTTGTAGACCTTATCTCAGGGATCATAGAAAGAAAAAAAAAAAACCTACCTTTGTCACGGCAAGGAATAACTCTCGTCCCTTTCACAACCAAGCCTCTTAGTGACAGCATAAATTACAACGGGGGGGGGGGTCATAAGCGAAGGGGCTACGGCGCCGTTGCCGTTACCGGAAACCAAGGTTACGGTAACAAACTTAGCATTTATTCCCATAACCCGATGTGGGGGAAAGTGGGAAGGGGAACAAAAGGCAACTTAAATCCATCTTACAGTCCAAAAACCCATGATTACTCCCAATAAACATCCCAAAATAAACTCCATCGTTTTCCCAAAAGTGTTAACACACAGCGTTCAAACTGGGCGGCCAGAAGCTGCTTGACCTAGGACCGGCCCAGTGGACCCGTCCCAGGTCTCCGCGGTCCTCTGACCCAAGCCAGTCTGTCCTGGCCTTTGTTCTCTGCGCCTTATGTCTCCGGCTTGATTGGTTCTTCATCGGCCCTTAATTGGCCACACACACCGGGGGCCGAGTTTCCTCATCCTACAGGCGCTGGATCAGGGATCAGGGGTCAGGGATCAGGTCACCGCAATGCCTTTTAAGCTTTTTAGCCTTCGCAGGTAAAAGAGGTCTTTGATTTGTGTCTAAGCTTGTAAAGGACACAGATACAGAGGCTGTGTTAAGTGTGACCTGATCCGTTGTTCTCTCGAGTCCTTCGCGTTATTCACTATGTCGCCGTCTCCATTTGTCTCGGAGCCATGCACACACACACAGGCAGGCACACACACACACACGCACACGCACACACACACCGCTGCCTGGGACAGAGCGGGGTTTGATTATCGCCTCGCATAATGCTAATCTGTTGATTATGCAAAATCCAAGGTTACCCACACACAGCGCTCTCGATGGTCGTCAGCGTGTTTTAATATCCCGGCTGCGGGATATTAAAGGAGAACAACAATTGGATTTCCCGGCAATTGATTGTTTGTTTTGCAAAGCTGTGTGTGCGTTGTGTGCGTGCGTGTGTGCGTGTGTGTGCGCGCATGTATGTGCGCGTGTGTGTGTGTGTGTGTGTCTCCAGCAGTGGAATGCTTGTATGTCTACTCCGACGTGCTCAGCAACATAACATAAATTGAATGAAAAAAAGGGGAGGAGGACAGTGACGACAATCGTGGATGAAATGAGGCCAGAAGTCCACCGGTGTTCCTCGTGTCTCGTCAGAAGCACACGCGAGAGGACAACCCGCGAGAGGACACCCGCGAGAGGACACCCGCGAGAGGACACCCGCGAGAGGACACCCGCGAGGGGGGGGGGGGGGAGGTAAGTCGTGAATAAGGTCTTCACATCGAGCCGCGTGCTCCTACTGGCCGGAATTGAACTGACGTGATGTCGGCATTACAGCTTGAGTCTCGTCACGCATGTGGTTTGTGTGTGTATACAACTGAGTGTTTGTAAGGAGACAAAAACGATATATTGTCCTGACTGAGAGAGAGAGAGAGAGAGAGAGAGAGAGAGAGCGAGAGAGAGAGGTCAGCCAGGCTCTCCCCGAAGCGCCCTCGCCGTTGCGTCGCCGTACTGCTTCGTGTTTTTAGCCGACACAACAACAGGGCTCACTGTTCGCTCGGTTTGAAGCAGGCAAACGTAACATAACATAACATAACATTACATAACATTACATAACATTACATTACATAACATTACATTACATAACATTACATAACATAATGTAACGCGGGCCCTGGAGTGCAGCATTACATGCAAGTCCCCGAGTCGAGTCTTGACCCGACGAGGAGTAAATCTCGAGCAGATCAGCATATCCTCGTCGTCGACGGAGCCAAGGACGACGCGCCTCATCGGCAATCGATAACGTGGCTTGATTCAGTAGGCAGGGACGCCGTCAGCCATAAACATATACGCCACCTTACCCTTGAGCGATACTGTAGGTCCTATGATCCGTGATGAGATTCACAAATAATAACGATCAAATATAATTATGAATTATTAAAATAAATGACATGAAAAATGATTAATCTGATTAAACTGAATAACAACGGAGAACCACCCTGAGATCAGGAACCAATAACCGGACAGTCTCATCAGAATATACTGAACTAAACTGGGACTATGAATAATTAATTGATAATTACAATGAAAGTTACCATTATTATAATTAACATCAATTAAAGGGTTCGGAGCTCTTTATGCGACATAGGCTGGCTTCAACACAATATTCAAGCAAAAACCACAAACAGTTACAGTATAAGAATGTTTATTCAATTCAAAGAGCTTGCTAGGACCACCAAGAGAGAGGCGACAAGGCTGCCTCTCTTCCCCCCCGTCCGGCAAGTCGGACCACGCCGCCATTTTCCTGCTGGCGGAACTCGAAAACAAAGGATAAGTACGGGAGGCGGCAGTCACGAGGGAAGTTAGGCGGCGCTCCAACCAAGCGGATGACGATATTCGGGAACGTCATGAGCGACGGCGACGAGGACACGTGGACCACACGCGCGCGTCGACGCTCCGGTAGAGGAAGGCGGTGAAGCGGCGCCTCTCGAACCTCAGGTAGCCGAGGAAGATCCGAGTCTCCCGGAGGATCCTTCAGACCTTCTACGCTGGTGCGGTGGAGAGCGCATCCTGACCGGGGAGCATCGCTGCCTGGTTTCGGCAAACAGCTTCCTCTCAGGACAGGAGGGGCTCTGCAGAGGGCTGGTGCGTTATTGGCGCTACGCTCCCCACCCTGCAGGACCTCCACAGGTACTCCAGGAGGTGTTGAACCGGAGCCTGCGGGATCATGAAGGATCCTCCTCACCACCCCAACAACAACAACAACAACAACCTGTGCTTCTTTTTTGGTATTTCATTTGTTGGGGATTTTGAGAACAGCTTCAGGCCCCAAAAACCAGTCCTCGATAATTGGTGACACCCACCAGTGATCTTTGCAATGGGAAGATTTTGTGTTTTTACGAATGAACATACAGGATAAGCAAAGCCTTAAACAAAGCGGTCAATGGCACCCTGGGTCATCTGGAGTTTTTGGAGAGGTGTCTCTGAACGCTGTACACCAGTGACACCATTGCCCGTTTCGGCTCCGTTTGTCAAGCAGTCCTCGGGAATGTTTGTCTGTGTTTCATCAAAACACCCGACGGGCAATATTTGAATGATACGGAGACGGTTTATTAAAAAGTTACTTACATGTAAATTGCAAATTCATTTCAACTTTTGCATTTTTTTAAATCATTAACACAACAAAAGTCGATCGATTCGGAGGCCGTCGAATTCGCGGAAAGCCCTCGCCTTGCACACATTCAGGTGCACAACCCCCGACCGCACGCCGCTTTAATTCAATGAACACGGAGAGCCACGCATCTGTTACAATGAATCCCGAGCGAGCCAGCTGTGTGCTGCGTGCCGGATCCGTCGACACGGACGCATCCAAACGCATCAGTCAAGATGTTGTTGTCTGAATCCTTGGAGATTTCCCCCGTCTGATACTGGGGCCTCAGCATGTCTAATGGTGAAATCGAATTGCTTATATGTGGTCTGGACGACCCGAATAATAAGATCTTTATGTTGGCTCTGAATGCACACATTGGTCGGGATAGGAGGGGCAGGACAGTGAAGTGTGGCTCTGGGTGTTAGACTGCCAGTTAGACTGGGTTCATACTCACACACACACACACACACACACACACACACACACACACACACACACACACACACACACACACACACACACACACACACACACACACACACACACACACACACACACACACTCTCTCTCTCTCTCTCTTTCTCTCTCTCATAAAGCATTGGGTTCATACTCACACACACACACACACACCACTCTCTCTCTCTCTCTTCTCTCTCTCATAAAGCATTGGGTTCATACTCACACACACACTCTCTTCGTCATAACTCACCACACACCACACACAACACACACACACACACACACACTCCTCTCTCATAACTCACACACACACACACACACACCACACACACACACACACACACTCGTCATCGTCCTTCTTTTTCTGCTCTCATTGGGCTTCAACTCACACACCACACACACACACACACACACACACACACTCTCTCATACACACACAGCACATATACTCTCTCTTGCTCACTCATCCACACACACACACACACACACACACACACACACACACACACACACACACACACACACACACACACACACACACACACACACTCTCTCTCTCTTTCTCTCTCTCATAAAGCATTGGGTTCATACTCACACACACACACACACACTCTCTCTCTTCTCTTTTCTCTCTCTCATAAAGCATTGGGTTCATACTCACACACACACACACACACACACACTTCTCTCTCTCTCTCTTTCTCTCTCTCATAAAGCATTGGGTTCATACTCACACGCACACTCTCTCTCATACTCACACACACACACACACCACACACACACACATCCTCTCTCATACTCACCCCCACACACACAGCACAACACACCACACACACACACACACACACACACACTCTCTCTCTTTCTCTCTCTCATAAAGCATTGGGTTCATACTCACACACACACACACACCACACACTCTCTCATACACACACACACATATACTCTCTCTCATACTCACTCACACACACACACACTCTCTCTCTCTCTCTCTCTCTCTCTCTCTCTCTCTCTCTCTCTCTCTCTCTCTCTCTCGTCTCTCTCTCTCTCTCTCTTCTCTCTCTCTCTCTCTCTCTCTCTCTCTCTCTCTCTCTCTCTCTCTCTCTTTCTCATAAAGCATTGGGTTGGATCCCTACGCCGTCCGCATTACGCCACCAGGTAGAATGCAGGGCAAGACGCTGAACTCCGGCCTGCTCCTTGACGACACTTGAATTCTGCTCTTGTTCCCGTTCTTGACAAGTCATTAACGTCTCTGTTCTACATTCATGGTAGCGTGCAGCGGCGTGAATGTATTGATGAATGAATGAATGCATACAATTACATTTAACAGGAACAGGATTCAAGCGTTCATAATTGCAAGGCTAATAGAACGAGTTTCATAATTGCTAGGTTGCCTGCATAATCGCTGGGATAAGAGCAGACGTGCCGTTCTGAGCGCAGTAACAACATCTAAGAACATACAATATGCTCAACGGATTCAGTGAATAAATAATAGTTCTTTTTTTTAACGACGACTACAGCGGCGTGAGAGCGAGGCGGGGTGCAAACAAGGGGACCGACCAACATGACAAGGCGGGGAAATGTAACTCGAAGTCTGATGCGTGCCGGCGTGTCTCGTTAGGATGAGCGATCGCCGCTGATTGTTATCGATCGCTTCGTCGCGCCGTGCGGCCAAACATTCGCGAAACGTTGTAGAGCGTCGCCGCCGATGTTGTTGAATTATTCATCGTGAGCGCGTAGTCGTCGGACCACCGAGGTCAGCACTTACACACAATCGCTTAATGTTCCGACTACCCCCCCCCCCCCCTACATACCCCTTCTGGAGCCACATGCCTCAGTCATGCATGTTACATACATGTCCAAATACGGGCACACGGGAACCACTGGAACCACACGCACATGCATACGCACACACACACACACACATGCACACACACACACACTCCCTCTCTCTCGTACTCACACACACACACACACACACTCCCTCTCTCTTGTACTCACATACACACACACACTCTCTCTTTCTCATATTCTCACGCACGCACACAAACATGCACACACACACACACACACTTTCTCTCTCTCTCACACACACACACACACACACACACACACTCTCCATACTCACACACACACAACTCTCCCATACTCACACACACACACTCACTCTCTCCCATACTCACACACACCCACACACACACACACACTCTCTCTCATACTCACACACACACACACACACTCTCTCTCTCTCTCTCTGTGTTGCCATCTCCCCTCAGAATTCAAAAACTCATTGATATTACAAAGTATTCTCTCCTTACTTAAAGGTACAATATGTAAGAATCACGTGCATTCTGAGCTCCGTGGGTTGAGACAATAACAATCAGAACCTAATGTTAGTTCTAATAATAATTCAACCTTGTACACATTTTAAAAAGCTATGAAATATATATAGTTTTATATATATATCTTTTTTAACTACCCACGCTTACATGTCAATTTTGTTCCTTTTCCCCGCAAAATCAGCCCAGAAGCTGTTCTACACAACAGACAGTCGGGGAAGCTCTCATGTTTTAATTCAACCTGCTCACAAACTGGTGATTTAAAGAGATTTGTGCTGTAAAATCCTCCATGTAGTCACTGAAGCGGATTCATTATTCTTACATACATACAGGACCTTTAAGCAGGACATACCGTAGATCGTGTCGTGTCCTTAAACACTCGTATTAGGATTACGATGACGTGGGGGTTTAAGGCAGACCTGTGTGACTCCCTGTTGAGCGGATGTGTGAGCTGACGGTTCAAACGTGTGATCCCTTAATTGCCCCACAATGCACTTCTTCTATTTATTATTTATTGATGTATTTGTGGGTGGACATGCTGTGCTGTGCATGACCGTACCGTCATGATTTCATGTCGTCGGGGGCCAGACTGTCAGGTGTGTATGTGTGTGTGTGTGTGAAGTCCAATCCTGAATCTATCCGACCTTAATGACCGCAATTGTGGCTTACTACCTTCGACCCCCTGCTGCTGCGGGGCCTATTCCACTACTGCTGCTGCCGCCGCCGCCCCTCGAACCCACACCCTGCTCCCGCTGACAGCAACCGATTGAGTCCTCCCTCCACTTCCATGCCTCCAACGCTGCCCATAAGGGGGGGGGGTTGGGGAGGGCGGTGGCAGACCTTGGGGAGACGCCAGCAGACAGGCACGTCGTTTCAAAGAAAGTTAGTATATATACTGTATATATATATATATATATATATATATAAATGAAAGTGTAGAAAGAAAAACAGTGCTGCAGGGAGTTTTATTTAGTTTTATTTATTATACTCGTTTCTTTTATAACTCTGTAATGCTCACGGAGCTCGTAAAAAATTACACAAGACCACAAAGTGAGATTAGACGAATAAATAGAAAAGATCAATGATAGACAGACATACACTACTCACGTACTCTAAAAAGCACTCACTCCCCCCCATCACCACACACACACACATTCATTGGTGCCCTGACTTCATTTCACAATTGCACATTGAAATTAAAATTATTTCGTTCAGACTTCAACTTCATACATTTGCATGAGCGGGGGGGCACAAACTTTCGTGGAACAAAATGATTGTGCAAAGAAGTTGCAAATGATGATGATGTGCAAAACTGTGAACCACATAGCATACCATGACAGTGTACCCAACATAGAGATTGCAGAAAAGTCGTTGTGTAATTGGGAACAGGACAGTGGTTATAAGAGCAACCCCCCTTTCTTTTCTTTTAATTGTTTAATTCAATGTCCGTTTAAAACATGGCGATTTAAAGAAAGAACATATTAAATCAAACGGGAGAATATTAGCAGCGTTACCGTATCCTCGTTTTTGTTTCATTTATTTCAAAACACGGCGGCGACCGCCAGGGGGGAATTGATGACCAAGACACCCGAAAGGAGCTCTTCCCTTCCTTCCGATTAGATCTTTGTCCGTCGTTTTGTTCGCAAAATGCCAAACCTCGACGTGGAATCCAAAAAGTCTTGGCTGAGACGGCGCAGAGAAAGTGTTCCACAGTACATGAGATTAAAGAGACGGCCTTCTAGTATTGCTATGTGGAGAATATCCCGCTCTGAGGTTTCCCTTCCAAGTCGCCCCTGAAAACCGTACTTAGTTTTGAGTAGAAAAAGCAAAAAACTAAACGAACCACAAACCACTGGAGGGTCCAGTCTTAGTGCGGTCAACTACAGTGTTTAGAACCATTTTAGAAAAGAAAACATACAAAAAGAATATAAAATGCATCAATGGCCCTGTTCTCGACACGCAACTCTCTTCAGTCGGAGCGCAGCTGCAGTTTTGTGGCGTTACGTTGTTGCTACGGCAACGTTTGACTTCTTCGATTGCAGCGAGGAGAAAAATCGAAACGCGAGCTTGGAAGAAAAACGAAACGCAACATACGCAACACACACACACACAACACGGCAAACTTCTCCCGCCAAACGATTCACTTCGAATGGCCTCTTCTGAACAAATTCACGGCCCCACTTTTTCCTCAGGGGTTGGCGATCACATGACCCCTGTTTCCGCACCCCCTTCACATAGATTTCACATACGTAGATATAGCCCATCAGCCCGCACACCACGCCTCCACAAAGCATATTAAAAGCAACGCGCTGAATCCAATGACCCCCCCATAGTATCCAGTACAGTCGGCGTCTGAAACGTGCGATCCCGCATGTGTGTGTGTGTGCATTACAGTAACTCTGCTTCGTCGTCGTCTTCGGACCCAGAGGGCCCCTGGCGGACCTCCTCGTACCACTTGTTGGTGAGCGTCTTCATCTGGTTACGGCCGTGCAGGAGGTCCTGGAAACGAAGCAATACACACATTATTATACGCAAGAGTGAATACAGCGTTTGTCAAATTATTGTTTCAAAGACGCAAACTCCAATTTGAAACGTCGATGAATTCAACATTTAAATTGCTTTCTATCAAACACAGTAAGCCACCTGACCCCTCAGCACAACCAATCATAGGAAAAATACAAACACTATATTCATCTCTTGCATATACATGATTTAAATGAGCAATTATTCCAATATTTCACCAACATGTAAACTGTAAACAGATTTTTTCCCCCCAGCATCTATTCTTCACATCACAGAATAATCAGAGTGACACGCCCCCCCCTCAGCCACAGCCAATCGGCTTCCTTCACCAGAGCAGCATGCGAGGTCCCAGGGGAGGCGTGACCCCCATTTCCACCAATGACATCGGGTCATGCCTCGATGGGGATCTCGGATTGCATTCTCTGCACGGAGACACAGATACCTCCGCCCGCCGCCCACCACCACCACCCACCACCACCACCACCACCATCACCAGCACCACCACCTACCTCCTGGGTGAGTCTGCGGGTGAAGAAGGGGTTGAGGTACTTGGCGTCCAGCCACATGAAGCCCTTCAGATCGTGCCGCTGGTGGATTTGCGTCTCGTACTCCTCCTCCGTCAGCTCGGAGATGTGCTCCGACTCCAGCGCGTTGCCCTGCGAGTGACGGACCGGACCGAAGGAGGAGGAGGAGGAGGAGGAGGAGGAGGAGGAGGAGGAGGAGGAGACGGAAGACAGAAAAGGATAGAATAGAAAATGAGAATGAACAGGGAATGAAAGTGTGTGGGGAGTGTGTGTGGGAGGGGGGGGGGATAGGACAGACAGAGAATTGACAGGAAGTTGGTATAAAAAAAAACAGGGTTGGGGGTGAAAGTGAGGAGGGAGGGAAAGGAAAATGAAAGAAAGAAAATGAAGAAAATAAAGAAAAAGAATGACAAAATTTTTAAGACATGAAAGAAAGAAAGGCTATTGCACACGGCTCTTCTCAAGACGCACGTTGTCAACAAGTAGCGTCAGCGCAGCAGCGTACCGGCCGGGAACGACACGCCGAGCTTCAAACAAAAAAATCAGGAACGGCACAGTGTGTGGTGTGTGTGTGTGTGTGTTGTGTGTGTGTGTGTGTGTGTGTGTGTTGTCGTGTGTGTGTGTGTGTGTGTGTGTGTGTGTGTGTGTGTGTGCGTGTGTGTGTTGCGCGCGTGTGTGTGCGTGTGCGCTCGCATGTGAGTGTATTCCCTCGCCGCTGAAGCGCGGTTCTCGCAAGCACGCTCTAATGAATCTTCTGATGAGTCTCTCTCTCCCCCTCTGATGTCGGAATGGGCGGCGGCAATAAGCAACACTGATTGGTGGATTAGTGTGCATCGTGTAAAGGCGCAGATTAAAAGGGACCGCGGTGCGCTCGAGTACCGGTGGCCTTTCAGATCGGATCAAATCAAAATGAGTCATGGAGCAGAATCTGAAGCGGGATCCTCAAGATGTCTGTGGGGGCTGTGAAGCTGGAGCCTTCATGTGTGCCCCCTGAATCTAGCAACGTACACTTGGAAGAGATGGAAACGTTGTTCAAGCATTGTATGGACGACAGTTTTAAAGACTGGGACCACCGACCCGCCCAGAACCACCACATCATCAGCTATCCCGGAACCACCACCCTCAGAAAAGTGAGAGCGAGGGTGTGTGTGTGTGTGTGTGTGTGTGTGTGCGTGTGTGTGTGTGCGCGTACCATCTTCTCAGTCTTGCTGAGGATCACGTCCTTGCGGCTCTTCTTGCGCGACTGGTTGTCCTCGATGTCCATGAGGCGGATGAGGGGCATGGTGCCGCCGCCCATCACCAGGATGGTGAAGAGCACGATGATGATGGTGGTGGTGCCGATCAGCTGCCGCTTCTCGATGGGCTCCAGGCCCAGGTGGAGGCTCAGGGCGTAGGGGATGGCCCCGCGCAGACCTGGCCGGCGGTGAGGGACGGCGAGGCGAAGAAGACGAGGCGACAAAACGTGACGCTTAGCCGTGCAGTGTACTCTTTGTAAGTACAATGTACTCTTAATCTCGCCTTGCCCGACTTACCGCTGAACCACATGATGAACATCATCTTGGGAGTGATCTTGTGGTCCCTGAAGAAGTTGAGCAGGAAGGACAGAGGGAAGATGTTCACCGCCCGCCCCAGGAGCACCAGGAACTGGAGCGAGAAGGAGAGAGAAGAGAATGCGATGTCTCAGTCGCAAGCTCAGGGTTACACACACACACACGCACGCACGCACACACACACACACACACACACACACACACACACACAGAGAGTTTGGTGGAGCCTGAGAGCAGAGAGAGTCCTTACGATGCACCAGATGACGAAGGAGAACTCAAAGTTGTGCGGGAAGCTGAAGATGGAGAGGCCGAGGAAGGCGAACACGCACGTCTCTGTGGGGCGGAAAAAGAAATGAGAGAAACACAAAATGAAAAGTCAAACTTTGTTGTTGGAGTTGTATGGAGCAGCATTTCTCAAATGGGGGGAACACGCAATAGGAATATTTAAATGTTGCTTTTTTGCAGTTTTAATATTTGGTTATGAACACTTTGGCAATAATAACAAACCAGTTCGGGAAATATTTGCAAAGAATGACATGAGTGAAGCACAAGGCCCTATTTCCCACTAAATCAAGTATTTGCACAACCCACTTAATGTTCACATGTACACCAAATAATAGCTCCATGCACAAACATATTGATTCATTATATTTATTTATTTTTACTTTCACTTTTTTCACTCCCCTCCCCAAATAAGGTATTGTGTTGCTGGTGAACGGGGTCAGTTAGCTGGAAAAAACAACCACAAAAAAAACAGGAAGTCCAAAATAGGTCAAAGGAACAACAAGACGAGCTGGTGGTCGGTGTGAGTGGAGGCGAGTGTTGGTGGGTGGTGGTGGTGGTGGTGGGTGGTGGCGGTGGAGGTGGAGGTGGGTGGAGGGTTATGACTCACCACACATGAAGGCCACCGAACGCAGTGTCTGCTGCATGAGGATCTGTGTGACCGGGGACAGGTTGTGGTGTGTGTAGTGAGACATGACGATCCCCGAGAACAGGATGGCCATGATGCCTGAAGTAGTAGCAGCACAGGAAACAAAGAAGAACACAGAGACTTCAGCCCTGTTCTTCAATCGTCTTCTTTTGTCTTTTTTCTCATCCAAGATGCGCTTTTTGTAACGTTTCTTAGATGTATGGTTCTATGAGGGGTATACACTTTACATGTCTATATTGTGTATTACCACACACCTGAGAGTTTGATGCCCTCCGCCAGACCGTAGGGCAGGTAGGCGAAAATAATCATCACCGCAAACTCCAGGGACGGGGTCTTCCTGAGGTCAAAGTGCTTAAGACACTGACCTGTGAGTTAAGGTCAGCCAAGATGAGGGATGGGGGGGAGATCACAGCGAGCGCATACTGAACAGACCAAGAAGTATCCATCCATCACAACATGCAGAATGGTAATGATCATTGATTTTCCATATCTTTTATAAATGACTAGATGTCATAGCAAACCATTTCAGACCTTTCATACATGATATTCATCCCGAACGAATTTATACGTTATACGTTTATACGTTCATAAACCATCATACTTAATTGCTTCTTTTTTTATATATTTTATATATACATTGATATTTTTTTTTTTATTTCTATATTATTAGTTTCTGTTTAATGTTCAATGTTGTGCACCAACTTCACAAAAGCACATTCCTTGTTGTTTGTACAAAACTAAGGCAATAAAGTTGATTCTGATTCTGATACTGATACTAAAAATCATAGTCATGAATCAATCAAAGATCACATGAGATGGGGTTTAGCATTTAGGCAAGGGAATAGTCACTCTACACAGACACACACACACACACACACACAGACAGACACGCACGCGAGTACGGATACAAATGCGGAGATGAGTCCGGTGAGCGTTCCCAGGGCAGCGGATCCGAAGAACATTTTGAGGAAATTGCCCAGCGCCTGCCCAAACGTCTCCCAGCCCGTGGCGTTGTCCGACTGGGAAAAGAAGCCTTCCGCCGTACTAAAAAAAAAAGAAAAGGAAAAAAAAACACAAACAAATTGGAAGCAGAAAAGTGAGATGTGAGAGACACACACACACACACACACACACACACACACACACACAAAGCACAATGACACGCACGACCAAGGGCACCTTTATGCATGCGTCGCTGTAATATCGCTGTACGACTCTAGAGGGCGGTGTTGCTGCGGCGCTCGTCCCAGTCTGGCGCGGCATGTCAGTGGGGTAGCAGCACGTCTGACGTTTCAATTACAACAGACCAAACGGAGCTTATAATTACACAGTTACAACAGTTAAGTCTCTGTTGGCCAGCGCCGCTTAGGAGATTAGGTAACCGACATGTTGACGGCAAGGTAAGGTGAGGCAAAAGGTAAGGTGAGGCAAGGTAAGAGGTGATGGAAGGTTTACTGGCAAGGTAAGGTGAGCTGTCTCACGGTGACACGAGAGTTCCTGGAAATCGGGCGATAACAGGAGACAAAGCGGCGGGCCCCGTGAGCCGTCCATCTTTAATTAATGTCTTTATTTACACTTCGTAGGGTGTGTGTGGGTGTGTGGGGGAGGGGAGGGGCAGGGCGGGGCGGTCGGGCAGGTATCGCAGACACCTGAGATTTCGTTCAAGTCCAAAAGCAGGTGTGGAAAAAAACTAAACAGGGCGGGGTTTAACCCGAGAGGCTGACAAGAGATTCCCATAAAAAAAAAAAAAAAAACCAACCGGTCTGGCCCCCGTCAAACTCGTTCCACAGAGTTTTGTGTTCCTCTCTGAGGTGTGAAGACGTAACCTGTCAAAAGTGGCCATGTACTGTATGTGCCAACCAAACAAGCCGCTGAAACACAAACACCCCTCAAGTCGAAGAGGCACTCTCGATCAGAGCGGCGGTCTGACGTCAGCTGAAGCGAGGCGGCGGGCGAGATTTTAATGGACCTTTCCACACTGTCAGTCACGCGGAGAATAATAACCAATAAGATTGCCTGATTTCTTAAGACCACGCCCCTTGCGACAGAGCCGCCATGATGTCCCACAGACAAAGCTTGTCCCGCGTTGTTGTGTTCATAGATTAGACTACAGCTACATTTAGTTAGAACAACATGGTTCTTAGATGCGCTTGGGGAACGTGCAATAATGACCACAGATATCCAGAGAGATTACAGGGAGCGTCCATGCAGTCTGCAGGACTTGTTTTTAATACATGGATAGAGTTTATGTATTTTAAATTTGGACAACTACATATGGCCTCATAGAGACATTATTATTAAAAACATGCCTGAAAACTTAGAAAATAATTTCCTTCTACTTTAGTCATTATTGATGGTACTGAATGTACCACCCAGGTGCCATCTGCACTGGCTTTACAGAGTCAGCTTTATAGTGACTAGAAGTCAAGCACAACCCTCAAAGCATTGACTGGATGTGATCCAAGTGGTTCTGTCATTTTTGTGTCTGAGTTATTTACAGGAGCTGTATCTGATAAGGCAATTACTGAACGCAGTGGTTTTTTTATGATTTACTTAAAACACTGAAAGTTCACAAGTGCAACAATTCAAATGGTGATAGCGACTCCACACATCAATGTACAGCAGCGCCGACACAAAAAGCTACAAAGCTCGCTAATTATTTACAATTCAAGGTTTATTGTCATCTATTTCAGTGTACAGGTAGCCTGGAAATCCAGACCTACATCTAGAAAGCTGTAGGGTCTGGTAATGAGCAATGAAAATGGCCCAAACTCGAGGGGCGGCACCAAGAATGCGTTTGAAAATATCACTGCACGCAATTGGATAACACTACGACCAATCAGAAGAATACACGGGGTGACGTATCCAGAGAGACGGAAACCAGTTTGTTTTGGAGAATAGTTTGACAGAGAGACGTAATGTAGCCATAATGGAAATACCACGGAGATACACTCTTTTGGCAACGCAACGTAACGCTTGGGAATATTCTGAGCCAAGGACATATTGAAATAAAGAGATGCAACCGAGTTGTCGTTTATGGATTGTTTAATAGCAACTCGCGCAGGTCCGGTACCGAGCATGGGCATAGAATTAGTGGGGACGACGGGGACATGTCCCCACCAATTAACAGAGCACCCCCCCCCAATCAGAAACCGACAAATTACGGATGCACCCCCCCCATTCAGAACCAGCGAATTAACGGAGCACCCCCCCCCCATCAGAAACCGCAAATTAACGGAGCACCCCCCCCATCAGAACCGCGAATTAACGGAGCACCCCCCCCCATCAGAACCGCGAATTAACGAAGCACCCCCCCCATCAGAACCGCAAATTAACGGAGCACCCCCCCCCATCAGAACCGCAAATTAACGGAGCACCCCCCCCAGACAAAAAATAACATGTTTTCAAAGTCATTAGAACTGTAATGGTTTTATTAAGTACTCGTATCGGTATTCGCTATCGGCAAGTACCCAAATGTAAGTACTTGTACTTGTACTCGGTCTGAAAAAAAGTGGTATCGGTGCATCCCTAGTTTGTACAGATACTCAGTCAACATTTTCGATAGCCATCTTGCAATGTTTACTGACTGATTCCGGACTGATTCCGTCGCAGCGCTGACGTCATCTGTTTAGCCCGCCTCTGGCCCGCCTATATCAGATACACCGATGTGATTGGTTGATGTTCGGAACAACGGGCATAGCTAATGAGCATGTTACTCGTTACCAGAGTACTCGCTGAGCAAATTCTAATTGTGCTCTCGCGAGAACTCTGGATTTCCAGGGTAGTGTACAGGTACATTGAGCAGTGAAATGTTTTTTTCGCTAGGACCAGATTGTTACCGCGCCATCGTGTGATTAGCATAGCTAGGTGATTAGCCCATTGTAGCTAGTAGTTAGCAGATCTTAGGCTTATTTTCATTGTAAACACATCACTAACGTACTCACCCTGCTTTACATGAGCAGTAGGACTCCACGATTTTGTCCTGACCAATGTCAATGTGGAGTTTGTGAGGCGTTTGTGTCTTCCTCATAGATCGCCAACACTTAGCATCAAGTTTTATGTTGTCGTCTGCTCCGTCCGAAATCCGAATGTCACGGATATATCCTTGTGTCAAATAGTTCAGACCTTTCTGTAGAACTCTCTTAGATAAAGTAGCGGCATTTGGCAAATAACATACAGCGATATTGAGAGAGAATCATCAGCAGGGGGGCGTTGTTCAGTGGACATTACTAACATGCTGCAGAGCGTGTGGGAAAGCTTGTGGGGCATAGCAACAGTAACTAGGGGGGGGGGCGGGACTTGCCGCTTGAGTAGGGAAAGGTCCATTAGACGCGCTCGTTAAGAGCCCTTCGGCACAGTTGAGGGCAAACCGGCGAAAAACTCCTGATGGTATCACTAGCGCTCACCAGCCGTGAGTCTCCTCCTCCTCCTCCTCTGTCGCTCACAGGAGCGGCAGATACGGAAAGAGAGAAGAAAAAGAGCGATAAAGAAGAGAAAGAAAAAGAAAGGAAGTCCGGAAGAGAGGGAGAAAGACTGATGGATAGGCCAGAGAGACTGGAGTCAATACGTCGCTTTCCCTCACTGATCTGGTGGCTTAGTTTGTTCAATGGGAGTCAGGTGAGTCAGACCGCTGTACAAATTTATTTTACGAGATGGAAAATTTTATGCGGGTGAAATAAACAAGGGAGGAGAAAATGTAGAATTTGAATCGCGCTAGAATTGTCGGATTATTAAAATTTGTTGTGATGATAATTTGACTTGCCTTCTGGATATTTAATCTCCCTTTTTAATGATCTGGTTGTGTTTGTTTTTGCCTGTGTGTGCGTATATGGGAGTGTGTATGTGTACAGGCAGGGCACCAACTAAGATGCACATTGTGTTACATCTGCAATGGTTTACTGTGAAGGCTACTGGCCATAGGGGACAGGGGACACGCAGGACATTGATGATTTAACAGGGTTATATACAGTACGTTATAGGAGAAACGAGAATTTGCCCATTTGTCCTTCAAATTATATACAGTATACATTCAAATTATGAGCCTTGGATGAAACCTAAATCAAAGTGGTTATCTGGACATTTTCAGTGGGGCTGGGATTAGAAATAGGGTCTACATTTGACCCTGTGTGTAGGCCTATATACAGTAGTTTGTGTGTGTGTATGAGTGTGTGTGTATCCACGGTGACAGTGGTACAGAAATCCCGTCTCTGTCTTTAAAGGCAATTTAGGCACATGAGGAGAAGGAGGAGGAGGAGGCTGTAGGAGGAAAAGGAGGGAGAAGGAGGAGGAGGAGGGCGGCGGCGGAGGAGGAGGGCGGCGGCGGAGGAGGAGAAGGCCTACTTGGTGAGCACGATGGAGACGGCGTCGTTGAGGATGCTCTCGCCGAACACCAGCATGTTGAGCACCGGGTCCACGTTGAGGGCGTTGAAGATGGCGATGGTTGCCACGGGATCCACGGCGGAGATCAGCGACCCGAAGGCGAAGCTACAGCGGACGCAAAGAAAGAATAAATATATATACACAGTTGTGGTCAAACGTTTACATACACTTGTGAAGAACATGTATGTCATGGCAGTCCAGAGTTTCCAATAATTTCTACAACTCTTATTTTTCTGTGATAGTGATTGGAGCACATACTTCTTTGTCACAAAAAACAAAGAAGTTGTTGTCCCTTGGCCATTTTCACCTCAATTAGGCACTTTTGGTAGCCATCCACAAGCTTCTGGTTGAATCTTTGACCACTCCTCTTGACAGAATCGGTGCAGTTCAGCTAAATTTGTTGGCTTTCTGACATGGACTTGTTTCTTCAGCACTGTCCACATGTTCTCGATGGGGTTTAAGTCAGGACTTTGGGAAGGCCATTCTAAAACCTTAATTCTAGCCTGATTTAGCCATTCCTTTACCACTTTTGATGTGTGTTTGGGGTCATTGTCCTGTTGGAACACCCAACTGCGCCCAAGACCCAACCTTCTGGCTGATGATTTTAGGTTCTCCTGAAGAATTTGGAGGTAATCCTCCTTCTTCATTATTCCATTTACTTTCTGTAAAGCACCAGTTCCATTGGCAGCAAGACAGGCCCAGAGCATAATACTACCACCACCATGCTTGACGGTAGGCATGGTGTTCTTGGGGTTAAAGGCCTCACCTTCTCTCCTCCAAACATATTTCTGGTCATTGTGGCCACAGAGCTCCATTTTTGTTTCATCTGACCACAGAACTTTCCTCCAGAAGGCCTTTTCTTTGTCCATGTGATCAGCAGCAAACTTCAGTCGAGCCTTAAGGTGCCGCTTCTGGAGCGAGGGCTTCCTTCTTGCACGGCAGCCTCTCAGCCCATGGAGATGTAAAACACACTTGACTGTGGACACTGACACCTGTGTTCCAGCAGCTTCTAATTCATTGCAGACCTGCTTTTTGGTGGTTCTCAGTTGACTCTTGACCATCCTGACCAATTTTCTCTCAGCAGCAGGTGATAGCTTACGTTTCTTCCTGTTCGTGACACAACTGTTCCGTGCACTTTATACTTATGAACAATTGTTTGCACAGTTGATCTCGGGACCTGTAGCTGCTTTGAAATTGCTCCAAGTGACTTTCCTGACTTGTTCAAGTCAATGATCTACTTTTTCAGATCCGTGCTGAGCTCCATTGACTTTCCCATTATCGTGTTTGTGTCTGAGTCTAATGATCGTATTAAATGAGTCATATTTAAATGGGCTCAGATAAGTCACCAGCTGTAGTCAATCATAATCACTCACAAGAAGTTAAGAGGCCACAAAGATAATTTGATTGACACAACTTTCTCCATCACCTAAATTGATCATTCATGTTGCTGTATGTATATTGTTGACCCAGCAGATTTGGTCACATTTTCAGTAGACTCATAACAAATTCATAAAAGAACCAAACTTCATGAATGTTTTTTGTGACAAAGAAGTATGTGCTCCAATCACTCTATCACAGAAAAATAAGAGTTGTAGAAATTATTGGAAACTCTGGACTGCCCTGACATACATGTCAACTTTTGACCACAACTGTATATACTGAAATACCAGTAGAGGGCACTGCTTTCACCAATGCTATGAAATTAGTCTGAGCCCGAAATGGAAGCAATTTGTCGTCGAATACTTGCTACGGGTCGACCGATTGCCAGCACCGTTATGACGCATTTTTTACAATTATTGCCATCGGTTTGCCGATAAAATACATTTCTTTTAAAAAAAAAACGCTACACTCTGTGGTCTGGAGCAATGTCTAGCACTGGTCTGACTGGTTAAACACCACGAGCAACAGCCTATCAACACCGAAGGCTCCTGTGCCACAGACGGGCACAGAGGAACAGCCCCGGTGAGCAGGTAGATATCGCTGCGGCTGCAACAAAACGTCACAATCTCCCGATCTCTCTCTTATGACGACAAGCATTGCCCACGCTTCCCAGCCGACATAACACTCCGTCGGCCCGTATGTGTCGGGTGTTTTCACATGTTGGGTGTTGTCACGGTTACCGGCGGTGTTGTGTTTTTTGCGCGTTGTCGGGACGCGCCGGGAAAAGCACATGAAAAAATAAACTCACCTGTCAGTCATGCTCATCTTGTAGATCACGTCAGCCTGGGACGGGACAGAAATGTATTCGTTGGGTGTTGAGTACACCAGAACGTAAACACGGCGGTGGATCACAGTACCGACACATCTCGGGCGCTAAGACATATCGTGTGTCAAAAAACAACGTTCAAAGCGCTCAGCCGAAAATAAAACTCAAAACACATTCTCAACCCCTTACTGACTGGGAAAAACACACACAAACAACCTCTAGCTTTTGTGCTTCAGTGGGAAAGGTTACAATTGGCATTCATTCCCTGGACCAATTTAGATTTTAGGGCATTTGGCAGACGTTTTAATCCCAAAGGACTTAATTACAATTGTCCAAGGAGAGTGAAACAACACAATATATATCGCTGACTGTACAGTAGGATTTGAACAAAACAAGTTTCGAGCTCATAAACGCGAGGTTAACCCCTTGCTGGTAAGCAGCACGACGGCCGGGATAAGATGCGACACGACGCCAAGTACTACTGTAAGTGCCAGCACGTACGGAAGAAATTACAAGTAAGTGCTCGGGATCCAAGTGGGGGGGGGGGGGGATGGGATTCGAACCCTAGTTTGGGGTGAAGTGGGATTGGGTTCGGGAGGGAGAATTTGTGCATGTTCGTGCTACAGTATTATATGAACGACATCCTGCGCACAATGCGTTCATTGTGTTTTCTGGAGCCGCCCTCTCCATCAACCTCCAGGAACAGCTGAACGCGACCAACAGATCACTCCTCTTACGCCTGATGACTTCTGGTCGAAAAAGTTTGCTTTCCCGAAAGAAAAGTATTGAAAACACGAAGCCATTATCGCCGTGGGAAACGTTGAATGGCTTTTCCGTTTTCAGTTCTTGGGAAACGTGACTTTGCATAACAAAAGCAGAAGGGTGACTGGACAGGGCTCCCTGCGGTGGATAACTTTCAAAAAGGGCCGTCGTGTCAATACTAGAACGTAGTTAACGTTGTACTATTAATTCGCCACAAAATATGAAAAACCGTATTAGAGAATCAAAAGCCATATAAAACGTGTGCCGCTAAAAACGCAGATACGTCAGCGATTTGTGGTATCGCCCGTATTGTTAAAAGTTAGACGTCAAAACAGGACGTAACCACGCCGCACGGGAACATTCTCACCGGCCTCCGTGCGGCGTTCCACCGTTTTACGAAGTTTTACGGCGCCCCTGTGAACCACAAATGCAAAAAAACAAAGGCCTACTCGTAGACCTACCGGCCACGGGAAAGGAGTTGGCCGTTCATTTTAAGGAGGTTTTCCTGCGTTTAAAAAAACCCCTGCGTATCCGCACGACTTTTGGAAGGGTAAAATTCATGGCTTGACATTGCCTTTGTGGGGGTGAAACGATAATGATGGACAGTACACAATGCTTATTATTATTATTATTATTATTATTATATGCAGTACAAATCCGTACATGCTTAAGGTTTCTCCTTGTTGATCGGGGAACACTCACCTGTCCGAGGAAATAGATGCCTCCTCCGACGATGAAGGCAGAAATCGCTGTGCCGATCACAGCAAAGAGGCAGATGGAGCCGATGTTCTGGAAGAAATTGCCCTGAACACACAGACACAAGTTCATATTTCATTATAAAGAATATTACACAAGTATATAATACAGAGGGGGGGGGCGTACTGTGCATGCAGGACAGTCTGGAAAGCACAGAGACCTGACTTGGGCTGGCCCACTAGAAACCAGAACCTCCGCCCGGATAACAAAGTGGGCCTCGGTTTACGGGCAACGGGTTGAACCATTACTTACACACTTTTATAGTCGATTTAGCAGCCGAGATTGGACTGGAAGTGGCGTTTCATCAAACCGCGGGAGGTTTATTCTGGGCCAGTCAGCATTTACGAGGCCGGGACTCGACTGTGCATTTATAATCCGGTAAACCTGGGGGGGGGGGGGGCACTAAACGCAAGGCACTTCCAAGCAAGAACGGAATATGAGCTCGGAGTTAAAGCCTACGGATGGACTCGACAAATGCATAAGACAAAGACAAAGTGGTGAGCTGCACGATGTAGTGATCGCAGAACACCAAGGGATCCTTGTTGCAAGAAACACCAGAGATACAAAGAAAATCGCCTCGAGGCCTTTGGTGGTACACTAGAAGAGAGGCAACCAGGCAGAGAATCAAGGTCGCAGCCATTCGATTGGATTGGCCACAACCCGTCCAATCCAAGTCCATACTGTTAAAGCGAAAAAAACCACCAGAAATGAAATAAATTATAATAATACATAAATAAATAACAACAACAAGCAGTGTCTGTGCGAGGCAAACGGTGACATCGGGAAAGCAGGTCACCCCGGTACAGGACGTCAAAGAAAGTTGCAAAAATAAAAAGAGTCATTTTGAATACAGGAAAAACCTGAAGGACTGGGCGCCGCAGGATTCAAAAGGCGATTGTGGTCTCCGGTCGGCGCGCGCAGCACACACACACGCACGCGCACGCACACACACACACACACGCATACACATACACATACACATACACATACGTATGTGTATGGCTTGGCACGGACCCAGAAACACACCTTATGCAAAGAGTATCCCGACTCGAAGATGATAGGCGGCAGGAGCAGCAGGAAGAACATGTTGGGTCTGAACATTTCCTCTTCCTGCAACGAGAACAAAAGGAGCACATGGTTAGGCACGGCCGCACACAACACACACACCACACACCACACACACACACACACCACACACCACACACACACACACACACACACACACACACACACACACACACACACACACACACACACACACACAATTTGAACCACAATTTATTTCCATCCTTTACATTACTGCACTCAAAATGCCCTTAAGATGAAGCGATGGATGACAATGTGTTTCCATTGTAAGCGGTGGGACAAGCTTTCCATAGCTTATAGTGGGGAGAAGGGACACGACGCATCCTATGGGCGCCGGTAAACTGTACGTACGACCAGTTGAGTTGACGAGAGGACACATGAACTAAATAACTACAGCGCGCACAAAGCAAACAGCCCAACAGACAGACAGTCTCGAGTGACACACACACACACACATCCAGGCTAGCAAACATGGGGAGGTACACAAAGTCGTGCGAACCTGCTGGCCAACATGCAACATGACATGCGTGTCCGGTATTGGCCTATGCCGCCATTTGATTGGTGCTTCCAGGCACACAGGCACACACACACACACACACATGCACTCACTCTTACTCACTCTTACTCACTCTTACTTCTGCTCGTGGGACATATCATGAAATCATCGTTGCTGAGCTAAGTGCGCCTGGCGTAGGAGTTATGTGCCGCTGTATCTGTCCGTGTGTCCACCAATGGCGGTGGCGGCGGCGGCGGTGGTGCATCATGTGGTACAGGATGCCTCAAGGACCCCCTCAAGTGCTCTCTCTCTCTCTCTCTCTCTCTCTCTCTCTTCTGCCTCCCTGACCGCTAATGCAAATGCTAATGCTAATGCAGACACAGATGCAGAAACAAACGTGTGTGTAAAAAAACAGGCATGGGGGGTTGGGGATGTGTGCCCACTGCTCTGCTCTCCGATGTCTACGACTACTAGCATCTGTGCAGACATGACCGTGCGTCACATGGGTTTAGGTCGCGTTTCTGCTCATGTGAATGGGGAAATGGGAGGGGGGGGGTCTTTTAAGTCGAATCACTCCTCAGTTAGAGAGAGAGGTGGAGTATAGGCCACACCCACACCTCCTCATGTTCCATTATATTAACTACATCCTGTCCACAATGCGGTCATTGTGTTTTGTGGAGCCCCCCTCACCCACGCCAACCCACCTCCAGGAACAGCTGGACGCGACAAACGGATCACTCTCCTCTGATGACCTCAGTGTGTGTTTGCGAAAAGAAAAAAAGAAAAAATTTGCACGGTCTCTCAAAACACGAGACACGTTTAATGTCTGGAAACGTTTCAATGGCCTTTTCAGTTCCTCAGGAAACGCGCCTTTGTATAACAAAAACAAAACTCGACCGGACTCCACGGCGGAGCGCGTTTCAAAAAGGGCCAAACTAATACAATAAAAACAATACTCTTATAACGAGTCAATACTGTTATCATGAGTCAATATTTGAACAAATGTGTGAGTTGTGTGTGTTTTCTGGCAGTCGGAGGTTGAGTCGTGTAAAACTGTGTCAATTATTAATGTAGTACGATTAATTAGCCACAAAATATCAAAGAAACATATGAGGCTGTTTGACATCAAAAGCCATGCTAAATGTTTGCCGCTAAAAAAGGCAGATATCTATCTATCTGCTCATATTTCTTATTCCAAAAAAAGACTGTAAATAGTGTGGATATTTTCATTTTCTAGCTATTTGTATTTGTTCTGATGCACATTCCGCCCGGCATCGCCACGTTTACATTTCGCTGCATATCCTGCATCGGTATGTGACGATGAAAGTTCTTCAATCTTTGCATATTGAAGATAGATCATAAATGAGGGCAATTTCTGGTGGCACCGACGTCTTGGTAGTAAAACTAAACACTGTGTTGACCGACACACCATTCATGACATCCATTCATTCGTCGTTCGTTTCTTGCCTCGATTTGCATTTGGTGTTCCAGGGCACCGACGCAAGACCGCCCACGTCCGGTACGGAACAAACCGGGAAGGGTGAGTGAGGGGAGGGGAGGAGATGGGAGGAGTGGGGGAGATGTTTTCAGGTCACCGCTTTTTTACCTGACATTTAGCTCCGACGCCCTGGGAGAAGGGAAAGGTCAGCTATGAATATGTACGCGGCTCAGAAGAGAAGAGAGGCGGCGGGGTGGAGGATGGAGGAGGGAAGCAGGCCATGCGTGATGAAGAGCGGCCCTCGACAGCGCAGATGTAGAAGCACTCCTGCTGCTACACGCGCGCATGCATGCACGCACGCACACACACACACACACACACGTTTCACGGGCACGTCATGCGTAGCGGTGTTGGATGTGTGTGAGCTCAGACGAACGAACAAACGAACGAACGAGCGAGCGAGCCAAGCCCTCCTCCTCCTCCTCCTCCTCCTCCTCCTCCGCGGTGTTTCAGTTCTGCGGACAGCAGAAGGGTCACTCTGAGGACCTGAGAGAGGTCAGAGGAGAGGCCAGTAGCTCAGGAGGTAAGAGCTTCCTGTTGTCTGGCAACAGGAAGGTTGCTGGTTCGATCCACGGGCTCTGCCTAGCCAAGTGTCAACGTGTCCCTGAGCAAGACGCCACCTAACCCGAACTGCTCCTGACGTGTTGCTTGTTACCTTGCACGGTTGGCACCGCCGTCGGTGTATGAATGGGTGAATGTGAGGCAATACTGTAAAGTGCTGTGTACGATTTTTTATATATAAAATACCAAGCAGAAGACATGCTAATGGTATTGGTCTGCTTCTTGTTGTTGTTGTTGTTGTTTTTGCTGTTGTTGTTGTCGTCGTCGTTAGGGGAGGAACCAAAAACAGCATCGAAGTGCATCAGACATTAATGCCTCGCAGAGAGAACAGATGATAGAGGCAGCACCCGGGGGGGGGGGGGGGGCACTAAACGCAAGGCACTTCCAAGCAAGAACGGAATATGAGCTCGGAGTTAAAGCCTACGGATGGACTCGACAAATGCATAAGACAAAGTGGTGAGCTGCACGATGTAGTGCTCGCAGAACACCGAGGGATCCTTTTTGCAAGAAACACCAGAGATACAAAGAAAATCGCCTTGAGCCTTTTGGTGTGTACACTAGAAGAGAGCCACCAGGCAGAGAATCAGGTCGAGCCATTCGATTGGATTGCACAACCCGTCAATCCAGCTCCATAGTTAAAGCAAAAAAACCACCAGAAATGTATAAATTATAATAATACATAAATAAATAACAACAACAAGCAGTGTCTGTGCGAGGCAAACGGTGACATCGGGAAGCAGGTCACCCGGTAACAGGACGTCAAAGAAAGTTGCAAAAATAAAAAGAGTCATTTTGAATACAGGAAAAACCTGAACGACTGGGCGCCGCAGGATTCAAAAGGCGATTGTGGTCTCCGGTCGGGGCGCGCGCGCGCACACACACACACGCACACGCACGCGCGCACGCACACACACACACACACGCACACGCACACACATACACATACACATACACATACGTATGTGTATGGCTTGGCACGGACCCAGAAACACACCTTATGCAAAGAGTATCCCGACTCGAAGATGATAGGCGGCAGGAGCAGCAGGAAGAACATGTTGGGTCTGAACATTTCCTCTTCCTGCAACGAGACAAAAGGAGCACATGGTTAGGCACGCGCACACACACACACACACACACACACACACACATATTTGAACCACAATTTATTTCCATCCTTTACATTACTGCACTCAAAATGCCCTTAAGATGAAGCGATGGATGACAATGTGTTTCCATTGTAAGCGGTGGGACAAGCTTTCCATAGCTTATAGTGGGGAGAAGGGACACGACGCATCCTATGGGCGCCGGTAAACTGTACGTACGACCAGTTGAGTTGACGAGAGGACACATGAACTAAATAACTACAGCGCGCACAAAGCAAACAGCCCAACAGACAGACAGTCTCGAGTGACACACACACACACACATCCAGGCTAGCAAACATGGGGAGGTACACAAAGTCGTGCGAACCTGCTGGCCAACATGCAACATGACATGCGTGTCCGGTAATGGCCTATGCCGCCATTTGATTGGTGCTTCCCTTTGACTCACGCACACACACACACACACACATGCACTCACTCTTACTCACTCTTACTCACTCTTACTTCTGCTCGTGGGACATATCATGAAATCATCGTGATAGTGTGAGGTGTCCGGGCTGTGTGTGTGTGTGTGTGTGTGTGTGTGTGTGTGTGTGTGTGTGTGTGTGTGTGTGTGTGAGTGTGAGTGTGTGACTGAGTCATGCGGACAACAGATTATAATAATCCAGATGTGAGAAAACAATGACTCATGAATTGAAGTGTGATCTCTTTTTTCGTTTAGTCATGTGGTGTTTCTTCCTCTTTATTCACACCCTGAGAAAGACTTGAGCTCGCACAGTGACGCTCACTTGAACCCCCGCCCTCCTCCTCCTCCTCCTCCACCACCCATGGGACCCCCTTCTTCCTCCCCCTCCTCCTCCACCCACGGGACCCCCTTCTTCCTCCCCCTCCTCCTCCACCCACGGGACCCCCTTCTCCCCCCCCCCCTCGTCCTCCAGCCTGTCCCGGCGTGACGTATTCCATGCAGTGTGCTTCACTGCCAGCTGCGGCGTTGCCTTGTGTTGCGTCACGGAGAGAGGAGGGCCGCTGCTCAGCAGAGCTAACGTTCGACGATGACAACAGTGACCACCACCACCACCACGTGCCTTCCTCTGGTCTTCCTCCTCTCTCTTTCTCTCGCTGACGTCCTGCTAATTTCTCTTCCTTTTTACTCCCCCTCTGATTTATATTCGTCCGGCAGCGGGCGGGCGGGGGGGGGCGGGGGGGGCTCGCAAAGCGTCCATCCTTTGTGACACAGATTTGTTTCTCTGTGTATGCATCTGTGTGTGCGCGTCCATGCCCTGGACATGCCTCCATTCTGCCATCCCCCCCCCCCCCCCGAAGCATTTTATTAAATTGTCTCATGAGTTGCGTAACGACAGAGAGCTAAATACCTCGCTTTGAGCCCGCGGGCGACAGGAGTGCTCCTCTGTGCACAACGCCACAAGACAAGACGTGGGTTGTGTCAATTCAGGAATGCATTGTACAACTATTGACCTGTTTTTTGTTTTGCAAAGGGATTTGTGTGATTTTTTTCGGAGAATGTTTCGTAATAACCCCGAATATGTCGTTGGGGAGAGATTGATGATGTGATTTTGTAACATGTCGCTGCATTGCTTCCAGGTAAATCGAGAAAGTGTTTCCAATTAAAATGAGAACGTGTTTCTGGGTAAAAATGAGCTTAATTGTGATTTATTGCAAATAAAACGTACCTTGCAAACAGCGGATTATTAGAACGTAAGATAATTGTACGGAGCGTTGCCCAACTGCCGGATGAATTAGTTCTCGTCGTCGTTCTCATGCCCTGTTTTGTTTGGTGTTTTCCAGGAATCCTAATGGGAGGCTTCATCAAAATTATCGAGTTCAAGGAACTGGCAAACTGGAAGGTAGGCGTGCTCGATTTGCTTTTCCTTGATCCTCTTCACGTGTACATACACTGCTACTGTCCGTATTTGAACAGGCTTTTACGCTTTGTGGAGTCGTCGGTTTTGCCTAATTCGCAGTTCCTGTTCGGAATTGGGTGGTTGAATTTAGTCGGGCGCGCCTTCTCGTACCTCTCCCCGTATGTCAACTGGCGGAAGCATCGCGAGCAAACAAAGCTTTATTTTGGTTTCATATCTGGCCGTCCCTTTCCGGTGGTTGGTTGAATCCCGGGCCCCCGAACCTTTGTTGCTCTCGCTCCTCTGCTCGCTCCCCTCTCGCTTACCTCTCCATAGTGAACCGTCTGTCCTCCCAGCGCATGCTTCCTGTTGTGCATGTGAGGCCTCCTCTCTTCTCTTTCTGTCTCTGTCTCTCTCTCTCTCTCTCTCTCTCTCTCTCTCTCTCTCTCTCTCTCCTGATTCTCACAGCCTTTAATTAACATTCCTTGTTCTGTGCCAGTCAGCGAGATACGACAAGTGCGCAATAGAGAGGTAGAGGGGGAGAGAGAGAGAGGGGGAGAGAGAGAGGGAGAGAGAGAGAGAGAGAGAGAGAGAGAGAGAGAGAGAGAGAGAGAGAGAGAGAGAGAGAGAGAGAGAGAGAGAGAGAGAGAGAGAGAGAGAGAGAGAGAGAGAGAGAGAGAGAGGCAGGTTATGTCGTTGTATCCGCCACACAGGGGCCCCATTGTCCGACAGCTCCGGGGGCCCCCTGGGGTGTCGCTGAGTCATCGGTCCCAGTAACCGGAGCCCAGTGCTCCTGTCCTGCACCCACCACCCATCCCCACTCTCCACCACCCCCACCTGCATGGTGCACAACCCTGCCCCGCTCCACCCCCCCAACCGCCCCCCGATGAGCCACCATGCTCCATGTCTGTCTATGAGGGTGTGGTGTGTGTGTGTGTGTGTGTGTGCGCGTGTGTATCCCTGCATGCGATGTTGGCCGTGTAAACTGGGACACCGACCGTAAACGATCTCTAATTAATGCGAAATTTCCCCCTTTTATTGACGGTAAACACGTCCTACTAGGTCACATGGAGACCACGCGATTTCACTTCATTTTCACAAGCAGACCCCATGGGGTTGTATTATTTTTTTTTTGTCATGGTGGTGATTTTGTGCTCTCAGCAGATTGTATATGCGATCCATAAGGATGTGTTCTGCGTGATTGAGTTGCCTATAGTAAAACAGGCTGCTTTCACCCACTCACCCACTCACCCACTCACCAGCTAGCTTCGCACGATGCGATCGGTTTTGTAAACAGCTAAGCGTCTCTCCGTTTCCCTCACTCTCACTCTCTCACTCACTCTCTCTCATTCCGGGGTTTTGGTGGTCGTTACTCAATCCGACCTTCATCTGGTGCCAGCCAGATCGGCCCTAGCCTTCAGCCCGCCCCCCCCCCCCCCCCGCTCTGCGAAACGTTCCGGGAGGTCGTTCCAGGTCTAACCGCACCGCCACCGCACCACACCACAGCACACCACACGGTCGGGTCCGCAGAAAAACAAACTCTAAACAGCCCTCCCCGCTCTCTGGGCGACCACATCCTTCCGTGGGTGACTCCCCTCCGCCAAAAACCTCCTCTCTGTCGCTGACATGTACACAGAGGCTGATAGGCTGTTCCCTGCTATGGTCGGTGGACATTGTTATATTTCAAGCCCCTTCTGCCGACGCTCAAGTGCTCGTAAACGAATCGTAGCATGTTTAATCTAACCTGAGGATTAAGAGGGGCACAGACGTCAAGATAGACGAGATGTGTGTGTGTGTGTGTGTGTGTGTGTGTGTGTGTGTGTGTGTGTGTGTGTGTGTGTGTGTGTGTGTGTGTGTGTGTGTGTGTGTGTGTGTGTGTGTGTGTGTGTGTGTGTGTGTGTGTGTGTGTGTGTGTGTGTGTGTCCTCCTCCTCCTCTGCTTCCACTGAGCCCACTGGTACCCCCTCTGGTATTCTCCTGTACCTGTTCAGGCACATAGGAGCAGCACGGGTTTTAAGAGAATTCCCCCATGCCTACACACACACACACATACCGTATGCACGCACACAGAGGGGAGAGTTATTATTAATTATGGTTTCAGGGGGCTTTTTCCCATGTGGTCATGTCACTGCGTGTGTGTGTGCGTGCGTGACGTGTGTGTGTGTGTGTGTGTGTGTGTGTGTGTGTGTGTCAGCAGCACACGCCCTCCAGGGACCTGTGGGGGGAGGGCGTTGTGTGTGTGTGTGTGTTGGGGGGGGGGGGGGTGCTGCCTCTATCATCTGTTCTCTCTGCGAGGCATTAATGTCTGATGCACTTCGATGCTGTTTTTGGTTCCTCCCCTAACGACGACAACAACAACAGCAAAAACAACAACAACAACAACAAGAAGCAGACCAATACCATTAGCATGTCTTCTGCTTGGTATTTTATATATAAAAAATCGTACACAGCACTTTACAGTATTGCCTCACATTCACCCATTCATACACCGACGGCGGTGCCAACCGTGCAAGGTAACAACCAACACGTCAGGAGCAGTTCGGGTTAGGTGGCGTCTTGCTCAGGGGACACGTTGACACTTGGCTAGGCAGAGCCCGTGGATCGAACCAGCAACCTTCCTGTTGCCAGACAACAGGAAGCTCTTACCTCCTGAGCTACTGGCCTCTCCTCTGACCTCTCTCAGGTCCTCAGAGTGACCCTTCTGCTGTCCGCAGAACTGAAACACCGCGGAGGAGGAGGAGGAGGAGGAGGGCTTGGCTCGCTCGCTCGCTCGTTCGTTTGTTCGTTCGTCTGAGCTCACACACATCCAACACCGCTGCGCATGACGTGCCCGTGAAACGTGTGTGTGTGTGTGTGTGTGTGTGTGTGTGTGTGTGCGTGCATGCATGCGCGCGTGTAGCAGCAGGAGTGCTTCTACATCTGCGCTGTCGAGGGCCGCTCTTCATCACGCATGGCCTGCTTCCCTCCTCCATCCTCCACCCCGCCGCCTCTCTTCTCTTCTGAGCCGCGTACATATTCATAGCTGACCTTTCCCTTCTCCCAGGGCGTCGGAGCTAAATGTCAGGTAAAAAAGCAGTGACCTGAAAACATCTCCCCCACTCCTCCCATCTCCTCCCCTCCCCTCACTCACCCTTCCGGTTTGTTCCGTACCGGACGTGGCGGTCTTGCGTCGGTGCCCTGGAACACCGAATGCAAATCGAGGCAAGAAACGAACGACGAATGAATGGACGTCATGAACGGTGTGTCGGTCAACACAGCGTTTAGTTTTACTACCAAGACGTCGGTGCCACCAGAAATTGCCCTCATTTATGATCTATCTTCAATATTCAAAGATTCAAGAACTTTCATCGTCACAGGATATGCAGTGAAATGGAAATGTGGTGATGCCGGGCGGAATGTGCATCAGAACAAATACAGAATCGCTAGAAAATGAAAATATCCACACTATTTACAGTCTTTTTTGGAATAAGAAATATGAGCAGATAGATAGATATCTGCCTTTTTTTTAGCGGCAAACATTTTGCATTGCTTTTGATGTCAAACAGCCTCATATGTTTCTTTGATATTTTGTGGCTAATTAATCGTACTACATTAATAATTGACACAGTTTTACACGACTCAACCTCCGACTGCCAGAAAACACACACAACTCACACATTTGTTCAAATATTGACTCATGATAAACAGTATTGACTCGTCTATAAGAGTATTGTTTTTATTGTATTAGTTTGGCCCTTTTTTGAAACGCCGTGGAGTCCGGTCGAGTTTTTGTTTTTGTTGTACAAAGGCGCGTTTCCTGAGGAACTGAAAGGCCATTTGAAACGTTTCCAGACATTAAACGTGTCTCGTGTTTTGAGAGACCGCGCAAATTTCTTTTTTTTCTTTCGCAAACACACACCTGAGGTCATCAGAGGAGAGTGAATCCGTTTGTCGCGTCCAGCTGTTCCTGGAGGTGGGTTGGCGTGGGTGAGGGGGCTCCACAAAACACAATGACGCATTGTGGACAGGGATGTAGTTAATATAATGGAACATGAGGAGGTGTGGGGTGTGGCCTATACTCCACCTCTCTCTCTAACTGAGGAGTGATTTGACTTAAAAGACCCCCCCCCCCCCCATTTCCCCATTCACATGAGCAGAAACGCGACCTAAAACCCATGTGACGCACCGGTCATGTCTGCACAGAAGCTAGTAGTCGTAGACATCGGAGAGCAGAGCAGTGGGCAACATCCCCAACCCCCACATGCCTGTTTTTTACACACACGTTTGTTTCTGCATCTGTGTTCTGCATTAGCATTAGCATTTGCATTAGCGGTCAGGGAGGCAGAAGAGAGAGAGAGAGAGAGAGAGAGAGAGAGAGCACTTGAGGGGGTCCTTGAGGCATCCTGTACCACATGATGCACCACCGCCGCCGCCGCCACCGCCGTTGGTGGACACACGGACAGATACAGCGGCACATAACTCCTACGCCAGGCGCACTTAGCTCAGCAACGATGATTTCATGATATGTCCCACGAGCAGAAGTAAGAGTGAGTAAGAGTGAGTGCATGTATGTGTGTGTGTGTGTGCCTGTGTGCATGCGCGAGTGCGTGTGTGTGCGTGAGTCAAAGGGAAGCACCAATCAAATGGCGGCATAGGCCATTACCGGACACGCATGTCATGTTGCATGTTGGCCAGCAGGTTCGCACGACTTTGTGTACCTCCCCATGTTTGCTAGCCTGGATGTGTGTGTGTGTGTGTGTCACTCGAGACTGTCTGTCTGTTGGGCTGTTTGCTTTGTGCGCGCTCCCATTTCTTTCACTTACTGGATGCCACTAGCTCAGGAGGTAAAGAGCGGTTGTCTGGCAAAAAGCAGGTTGCTGGGTTCGCTACCCGCGGCTCCGCCCTCCTAGCCCAAGTGTGGATGGTGGTCGCCTGAGGCCAAGGACCACCACCAAACCCTCTAACTGCTCAGTGCTTTTAACTCCCCTCAGAAGCCTCTCGAACCCCTTTTATCCTCTGACCAGGGGCTTCTTCTGTCTGTCCGTCATGCTAGACTAGAGACCAGAGGTGTCTTCTGAGAAAAACCGACTTCCCCCTCCGATACGGTCTTCCCCAGTCTAAAAACCCACTTTGCTTCCTGTACTTTTGTCATTGTATTTCATGGTTTTTTATTATCAAACCGCCACCCAGGCCCCGGGATAAGCGGGACGCAAATGGATGGATGGATGGCAGTGGATGGGGTTTGATACCCAGGTAATAGTATTGCCTGGACTTCCTTCAAGAAATGTACTCTTTAGGCCACTTATCCACCAAAGTGAACCGGCAGAGCTGGTTTCTGGCGCTGGTGCCTATGTGCCAGTTTCGGAGCTGGTTCAAACTTAAGAAACCGCGGTTTTGCTTTTCCACCGGCTAGACGAGCCTACGAGACGCCAACCCGGCCCCCCACGCTTACATGACGTTCACTGTAATTGTTCTGTTAGAAGTCTCCGCCTTCCAGCAAACGCGCAGCACAACAAAGAACAATGGCGGGACCTACATCGGGCGATACAGAGTGATCTTGTTTTTTGTAATTGTATATATTTGTTACGACCTGTTCTGTCATAACTCAAATAAAAACTGAAATCTTATTTGTTTCTCTGTTCTTTAAGTATTACTGAAGCAGACATGTTAACAAAATGTTTTATTTAGAAAAACAATGCTGCTCCGTTAATTTGCGGTTCTGATGGGGGGGGGGGTGCGCTGTTAATTCACGGTTCTGCATTGTGGGGGGGGTGCGCTGTTATTCGCGGTTCTGATGGGGGGGGGTGCGCTGTTAATTCGCGGGTTCTGATGGGGGGTGCACTGTTAATTTGCGGTTCTGATGGGGGGGGTGCCGCTGTTATTCGCGGTTCTGATGGGGGGGGGTGCCGCTGTTAATTCGTGGTTCTGATGGGGGGGGGGGGGTGCGCTGTTAATTCGCGGTTTCTGATGGGGGGGGGTGCTCGGTTAATTCACGGTTCTGATGGGGGGTGCTCCGTTAATTGGTGGGACATGTCGCCCGCGTCCCCACTAAATTCTACGCCATGCTCGGTACCATGCGCAGTTCTATTAAACATCCATAAACGCCAACTCGGTTGCCCATCGTCTTTATTGATTCAATATTCCTTGGCTAAGAATATTACAAGCGTTAACGTTGCGGCTGCCAAAGTTGGTATCCGGTGGCCGTTGGTATCAGAGTAAGTCACTTCCATGTGTTCGGGTTTGTTGTGAAATGGGAGCTCAGAAGGTATGATTGGCGGCACTTGCTAATCCCGCCCCCCACCAGCCCTCTGACGTAGTCGGGTTGCCTTATGTTGGTTCCAACTGCTGGCCCCCCAAGTTGGGGGCCAGAGCTTGCAACCCAGGTTTTTCGGGCCACGGGAAGCCCAGTCTCTTTGTCTGTGGAACACAGGAAGAACTTGGGTTCGTTTTAGGCTCTGGCTCCGGAACCGGCCCTGAAAACGCCTTTGGTGGGAAAAGCCCCCTTTGTAAAGTCGCCTTTGGGATAAAACCGCCTGCCAAATGCCCTAAATGTAAATGTAAATGTTTTAAATCTTGTGTTTTTGTTGTTGTTGTTGTTTTGCATTCGAGCTGTTTGGCACTTTTTGGCCACTTTTTGTTGAAAAAGGTGCTATATAAATAAAGCCTTTTTGACTTACTTACTTTCTAAGGAAGTAAAAAAGAGGTATGCGTATTTTTAAACACAAAACCCCCATTCATGTCTAGAGTGAGCCTGAACGAATGGAGTTGCTATCTACACTGCGCTCAAAGACAATGGCTTTCCTGTCGCCCTACATGCGGTGTCGACCGATGCGCCTTGTGGTCTGAAACGACATGAGGCTGACACAAAGTTGACACGAATGTAATGCCTTTTAAATAGGGATGGGTACCGAAACCCGGTACCACTATGGCACCGGTTCCCGTACGACCGGTACCTACCGTACCGAATCAAAACGCATATTTCGGTGCCACGACCGAAGGGAGCGCCGGCGCTCCCATTACTCGCTTTTTTCAAACTACCGTAACTCCTAGACCGTTTGTGCGATCGAAGAAATTCCAATGGTTTCTGAAAGCAGAGAAGCTGCGCTTTTCAACCATATAGGGGTATTACGGTAAACCTGAAGGGGTTGCGCGGAAGAGTTGTAGGAGGAGTGGCAGGAGGAGACAGAGGATTCAAGCTTGTTTACATCGTGTTTAGCGGGTTTTGATCGTGTTTAGCGGGTTCTGATCGTGTTTAGCGGGTTCTGATCGTGTTTAGCGGGTTCTGATCGTGTTTAGCGGGTTTTCATCGAAAGATTGTTGATTGTGTGCACAGGTGGATGTAGAATATGCAGAGTAGTGTAGAGTAGTTTTCACTTGCTTTGTTTGCTGTTATTTATTATTAGTAGTAGTACTGTGACTTATTTATTGTTAAATTGTTATTTGTTGATATTGTTAATTTAATATTTATTAGTAATGTTTAATAGTGTTTTGTATTTAATTGTAATTCTAATTTAAACAGTGTTACTTTAAGAGTTAATATATTGTTCAATGGTTTTGCCTTAGCAATAAAAAAAGACATTCTTTAACGTTATTGTTTGCTCTTTATTTTAAAGAAGGTATCGGTTCAGGCACCGTTTAGGAACCGGTACCGTTTTGGCACCGGTATCGGAAAAATCTAAACGATACCCAACCCTACTTTTAAAACATAAAGTGGAAGGAGAGAAGATAAAAAAGGGGATGAGACATTTTTTACTCATACCAGTTCTGCATTTAAAGCACAATGGTGTCATTGTAAAGCAGGGTTAGGGTTAGAATATGAAAACATGACACCATCCCATTGAGAATTCATTCGAAGTGTATTAATAAGGACAGCCTGTGTGCTTATGTGCGTGCATGTGTGTGTGTGCATGTGCACGTGTGTGCATGTGCATGTGCATGTGCATGTGTGTGTGCGCGTGTGTGTGTGCATGTGAGCATGTGTGTGTGTGTGCATGTGTCCATGTGAACAATAATAACAGTACTCACCTATGGAAACCACCGCCACGCTCTCCGGGAGGAAATGTAGCTTGAACTTAATAAGTAGATGCACCAATATGATGCAGATGCCTGCAAAACAAGACGGAATGCCATTACAGCATTACAATGCTATTAACGACACTATTAAGCTCTTTTCTGCATTAGGATTTACTAAGAGCTGCACACGGGATGATGTTGAATGATGCGTTTTCATTGTTCTACATCGTTACCACACGTCCAAACCAAGACGACCTTCAAAAATGTCATGAAACAAGACAAGAAGCAACCATTTGAATGACATGGCACAACTAGGATTTTGGGGGTTAATTAGGTAAAAACCAGTTGCGATGACTGCTTGAAATGCAGATGAATCACCAGCATTTAATATAATATTTGACGGTGTTATAATAGAGAGATGTTAAGGAATTACTTTCAAGCGATAGCTTGGATTAGGTATAAGGTTAGAAATGGTTACGGTATCTGGGTATTATTCTAGACTAGGCTCGGGATATGACGAGTTTGGTAATAAAACTCGTCACCGAGGTAATAAACACTATTATGGGCAGCACATCTAACGCGGCTATATTTAGCGGCCGCATGTTAAGTGATACGTTTATTGTTATTGTCCGTTACTGGGTTACTCTCAGACACAACTCAGCTTGCACACCACCGCAGAGGAGAGAGTACACACACAAACACACACAGGCCGAATTCAATTTTGGCTGCTCGTACCCACCACCCACCACTCTCTACCCACGCCACTCTGAACTGGACGCGACCCAAAACCTGTGGTCATACACAAGGGTTAGGCAGTCATTGTTTATTGACCGGTAAATGGAAAGGAAGTGCCATGTGGCCTGGCTCCTTCCTCTTCCTCGCCAAGGTGTGTGTGTGTGTGTGTGTGTGTGTGTGTGTGTGTGTGTGTGTGTGTGTGTGTGTGTGTGTGTGTGTGTGTGTGTGTGTGTGTGTGTGTGTGTGGTGTGTGTTGTGTGTGTGTGTGTGTGTGTGTGGTGTGGTGTGGTGTGGTGACACACTGGTGCGCCTGAACGGCAGAGCCACAGCAGGTACCACTGCAAGTCCACTGCCAGTAAATTATGGGGAGTTTCGATGGTTTTCATTTCACCGTGTCTGAAGAAAAATGGGTCACAGAGTGGCCATCTTGTTTCAGTCAGCAGGAGTACTCTAGTCGTATATGAAAATATTAAGTAAGTATAGTAATACGAATTCTGCCTGCCGATTTGTTGGTTTGATCTCTTAATATCATGTACAATACTATGTCTATATTCAGTCAATATTAGCTGAACTTCACCGATTCTGTCAAGAGGAGTGGTCAAAGATTCAACCAGAAGCTTGCCAGAAGCTTGTGGATGGCGACCAAAAGCACCTAATTGAGGTGAAAATGACCAAGGGACATGTAACCAAATATTAGCATTGCTGTATGTATATTTTTGACCCAGCAGATTGTCACATTTTCAGTAGACACATAATAAATTCATAAAAGAACCAAACGTCGTGAATGTTTTTTGTGACAAAGAAGTATGTGCTCCAATCACGCTATCACAGAAAAATAAGAGTTGTAGAAATTATTGGAAACTCTGGACTGCCATGACATACATGTTCTTTACAAGTGTATGTAAACTTTTGACCACAACCAAGATGATAATCCAAATTCTGAATTGTGAGACTAGTTTAGTTTAACTCCAACTTGTCTGGGCTGGCAGACAGGTTGCTCAGCATATGTATTAGCATTGTATCAGCCAATGCTAATACAACAAGTTTCGGCTCCATTTCATAACAAGGCTGCAAGCGGCCAATACAGGGCAGGCGAGTGTGTTGATGAAACATGCCCCCATGAAACATGTCCAGGGAGTACTTGTACCTGTGGGGAATGTGCGTATGCTTGTAAAGTACACCCAGAATGTCAAGTATTTTAAACATGTTGGTGTGCGTGCGTGCGTGTGCTTGTGTGTGGTGGGGTGGTGGTTGCTGTGTGTGTGATTCTGCCCATGGTTCCTTTATGAAACAGAAACCATCGAGCATTTTGGGTTCTAAAGAAATTTATGAAATTATTAAGAACTTGATGACAAGGGAAACATTTCACGTAGAATGGAGTGTGGGGTCGTCAGCAGAAAATAATGGGCCAGAGCTGTGCATCGTAATCGCCATAAGCATTAAACATTATCCAACACTACATTCAAGGCTGAAAACCAATGTATACTAGGTCAAATGTCCTCTCCGAGCGGCTGCACGGTCAAACCTGTGGTTTTCAAACTCTAGGTCTTCATCCATAAGTGGGTCGCAGCAGGGGACGTAGTGAATTGTGGGGTGACCAATATTTAAATATATAAACACTATATATATTTTTATACTCTGTTTCAGGTGAGGACCTAAAAGGGGAATAGTCTGTTGAAGAACCAGTACCAGACGGTTCTTGCTGTGTTCTATTAGCATTGCAGTGAGTACTTTCGGTTGATCAATTTGGCCTAATCTATTAAAAGAGGTGTGATATATACTCACCGATCACCAGCAGACTAAAGAATATAGCCATGCCGCTGGACTGCTCCTCCTCCTGGGCCTTGACCCCTGTCTGCACGGGCAGGATGTTCTTGGGGGTCGGGGGTCGGGCGGGCGTCGGTGCCTGGGTGGGCAGCGCCGCTTCAATGCTGTGGTTACTGTACGTGCCATTGGACTTGCTGTATATGGGGAAACAACGCGGGGATCTTAGGATTCGTATCGGAATGTGAGCGGCGAGGACACATAATTTCCTAAGGAGCCTGACAGCAAATCTGACAGCCTGTCAATGTCATAAGATAAAATAAGATGAGATAAGACCGAAGGAAATTCTTGTGCCAGGTTGCATAGCAATAGAATAAAACAAGAGGAATAAACAGTAGAATAATACAAATAATATAACAGATTTACAAATGTACAGTAAGTCTAAGTCCTAGGAGAAGTATAAAAATATAGGTAAGATATAAGATATTCAGTCAGCAAAAACAATTTGGCAATAATTGAAGTGTAATAAAAGGGTAATAATAATAATAATAATAATAATAATGCTAAGGAATAGAGGAAGTATTGCACATGATATAAAGAATATTAAGAATATTGCACATGATGATGAAAGGTAATGTAATGTAATGTAATGTAATGCAATGCAATGCAGGACCTGACAGCCTGTCAACGTTACATCAGATAGCAAATCTCTCTTAACGACAGTGACAGTGGTCAATACTGATATTATTTAGTGTAAATAAGTGAACGGTGAACCTCTCGCTTATGTCCTGTGTCGTGTCATCGTTGAGGACGTCGTGGTCTTCTTCTACGACTAATACCACTTCCTCTCTGGCGTCTCCTTCCCTCTCCGGGAGACATGACACGCGTGGGTTTTGGTTTAAAAAGAGCAGACAAAGCAGTGCTAAGAGAGCACAGTGAGAACGGTTCATACTGAGACACGCAGGGCTGCTTATATTTGAGATAACACTTCAAACTCCATCTCCATCTTCTCTCCCCGTCAACCCGTCAACAACACAACACAACACACGACACACAAGACAGGCGCTTCCTGGTTCCGGTGGGGGTTTGCGGGAGTTGTAGTTTTACATTGGGATCAGCAGTCGCTGTACAGAGTCCGTGACAAATGCAAAAACTGCCCACACAACGCGTCTTGAAATTGATATATTTGTTGTGAGTGATTTAATGTGGATTTATTCCTCGCAATGCAGTGGCGTGTGTGTATTGGGAGGCGTTATGCTTATTTACGTACTACATTACCCACAACCCCCCCCCCCTGCGACGACACCGAGTTGTAGTTGTAGGCCCAGTGGGTTATGGGTAACGTAGTTCCTTTGTGTTCCTATTAGTTAGTTATTAGTAAATGGATTGAATATTATTTACAAGGCTATAATTTCTCTTTTTTTCGCACTACTTACCAAATGACTCACTATTACTTGTAAGAGTGAGTCATTTATACACCATCATAGCATATGTGTCACATGTGTTATTGTGACATTTCTAAAGGAATGAGGTTGTGCTTGGTCAAAAATACAAATACAGAAGTACAAAAAGATACCAAAAATAAAAATAGTGGTCAAGAGGTCATGTAACACACCCACACACACACACACACACACACACACACACACACACACACACACACACACACACACACACACCCTAAATCACCTAATGCAGGCCTATAATGTAGATAAGATAAGATAGAACTTTATGGATCCCGAAGGAAATTATTGAAATCATAATCATAATAATCATATAATATAATAATAATAATAATAATAATAATAATAATAAGAGGCGGTGTTGGGCAGTTATATCCCTATACTACTCTAAGTATTCACACATCTTAAGACATATATAATAAAAAAAAAAAGCTACTTTGGCATCTAATGAGTTGTTTTGTTAATGAGTTGCTAATGACTTGTGATCAAGGTGTTGAAGGTTCTGGAGAGAGCCACGCCCACTTGCTCACTTTATTTGCAGGAGGAGGAGGCACAGGGTGGGAGAAGGTGGGAGGAGGCGCAGGGGGAGGAGGTGGGAGGAGGAGGAGGAGCAGGGGTAGGAGCAGGGAGAGGAGGAGGAGGAGGTGGGAGGAGGCGCAGGGGGGGGGGGGGGGCGGAGGTGGGAGGAGGCGCAGGGGGAGGAGGCAGGGAGGAGGTGGGTGGGTGGGGGGGGGGGCGCTCCATTCATCGAGCGGCTTGACTTGAGCGGCGGCGGTCGTGTCTCTTGACGCCCAGCCTTTGATAACATACTGTATATATATATCCATATATATATGGATATATATGTGTATATATATGGATAGATATACATATAAATACTGCGTCGACGTCACTTTTAACCGATGATCCGCCAATGAGAGGTGTTGTTTTTTAAGGACCGACCACCTCACCTTCATCATCACAACAACCCTTCATGTATATATTTTCTCGGACGGAACTGGGATTTCTCTGGATGATCGGCTGATTCTATTTTATTTTATTTCATTTTATTTTATTTTATTTGTCTCTCTCTCTCTGTGTGTGTGTGTGTTGGTGATCCCTTCTGGTCGGTCGGGTCTGCTGAGACAGAACCAGGAACGGACTTCCTACAGACAGTTGCCGCATACCGACCGACCTGCGCGGTGTTGTTGTTGTTATTATCATTATTATATGATACTGTATGATACTCTATGATATCATATGACGCTATATGATATGATTGGGTAGATTACCGCCCTGCCGCAGCGTCATTGTTCAATAGTCCTAATCATAATCATCAGCAGACGTGGCTTTTTTGCCGTATCTATGATGCCGACCCATCTGCGGCTCCGGAAAAGGTCGTTCCTCGGACTCATATTCCTCTTCTCGCTGTCGACCTCCGCGCTTTATTTCATCTACTCGGCCCCCGGCATCGGTAAGTGTGGACCCCCCTGCGCTGTCATGAATGTCGTTGTGTGTGTGTGCGTGTGTGTGTGTGTGTGTGTGTGCGTCTATGTGTGTGTGTGTGTGTTAACATGTGACAGCTTGTACTGTACAGTCGTCTGCTGTGTTTGACAGCCAGCAGAGAGGCAATGCGCCTTTTTTACCTGCTTAGATTTCCCATTCGGACCATTGGGACAATCGTGATGCATGTGGTGATGGTGGTCGGCTGGCCATCATTATACATGCACCTGCACACATGCCTATCATTACACACTGTCACGGTTACTTACGGCTTTTACAAACCTGCTTATTACCTGCCTCGGATGGTAATATTTTGTTACTTACAGGTGGCCTGCAAACTGGCTCATTTGACCGCCGGATTCACCATGGGGGGGCGGGTTTTGTGCCCCGTGCACGGGTAACCGAAGTTTGCAAAGTGCAGTTAAATTCAATTCAATTCATTCAATGTTATTCCTGCCCTTAATCACAATTCAGGTCCTCAAATGGCTTTCCAGGCCAGATTATCATGGGCTAGTTCACCTCTGGCCCGTCGCCTCACCGGGGCCCGGGCCTGTTATTTTAAACCACGGGACCCCCGCGATAACACACACACACTCCACTAACTCTCCAAGTTAGTGGAGTTGGAGCCGTGGCTCGTCGCTGGTGGGTTTCAATTGAACACGGCCTTCACAGCCCGATGGCTGCGTCTGTGAAAGAATAAGTCCCGTTCAATCGCAGGGGGGATCTATCGTTTGGCTGCCCCTGTGGACGTCACATGCAGTCACATTCACTCCTATCCCGTGACAGGAATCACTCCTAAATCATTTATGCCTTGTCCCCCCCCCACCACCACCCACCACCCACCACCACCCCACCATCCCTTCCTCATTTTATGAATCCTCCTCATTATCTGTGTGTTTGCCCACCTGAGCCCTCCTCCCATGCCCTGCCTGTCCATCTGCCCATCCCTTTCCTGACTTGTTGACTTGTGGCCGGATGGATGTATGCGTAGTGCGATTGTTGCTAAATCCACGGTGGGCGTCATGTTTTGATGAGCGCACGCTACATTACTCACCTCTCACCTTTCCCTTTTTTGGGTCTTTTTTCTATTTCCCCACACATCGACATTCAGAATCAATGGCGGTGACATTGCCGCTGCTGGCGAGGCCCTCTTTATCGCTGTTTTATGGGTAGAGACTGGGTTGGAGATTATCGCGTTGTCCCGGGTTTCACAACACAGATCGGACTTTTACCTGTTATTACCCTGCCATTGGTCCCCTGGTCAAGCGAGCCTACATACCTTTGAGTTTGAGTTGAAGTGGGTGGCTCTGAGCCTGACTGGCTGAGTGACTACACACCTCTCTATTGCACACCTCTTTACTGCACACTTCTCTATTGCACAACCTCCCTTTGTGACTGTTCTTTCGTCCTACAGTTCCAGGAATGGAAAGGAAACGAGGTAAAAATAGAAAGTTAAAGATTAAGCACGTTCTCAAGAGAAAGGGTTAAGTTAAGTCGACTTCAAACTGGTAGATGTGGTCTTATTGGCTGGATATATCCTGTATCCTGTGTTGTATTGGCATGAAGAACGTCTCTACTCTCCAAATGGGTATTTTTTGTAGATGTGCCAAATTCGGGAAAATGTGCAAAATCTACATCGGAATGCAATAGAGGGAATGGGGAGAGGGCACGTTTGACTCTTTCGACCAAATGGCAATGGAAGTAGTCTTACACGTTACACACACACACGCACGCACACACACACACACACACACACACACACACACACGTGTCTATGTGCTTGTGTGTTCTAACTAAAAACATCAAACCGAAAAGTGATCTCTCTCCGTCATCAAAATGGCTATTGATCCACTCGCGCTTTTTACCCCCTCTGACCGACTTAATCAATAATTGAATCAACTCTCATACGGTGGCAGACACATAAAATGACTGGAATAGTTCAGTGGAGGCTTCGCGAGAACCCGCCATTGACATAAATCGTCTGACGCCCGCGAACGCTGCTTTTAAAGTTATCATTTGCTTGATTCACATGCATACTATACCCCCCAACCCCCCCAGCCCCTCAAGCATCCACCCCCCACCTCCTCACCCATCCACCCCCCACCTCCTCACCCATCCACCCCCCAGCACACACATTTATCGACGTGTCTGCGTGCGTAGTCGAGGACTTAGGTGTGTAAGAGGACCCATACCCTACCCATCCCCCTTGGGTGTTAATTGCGGCGCCTTAAAAGGCCCAATGGCTTGGTTTGAGGTGGGGTCCTTTCAGAAGCAGCGTCAGCCCCATTAATTATAGATGGGAGGTAGTGCCAGGGTTTCTACTGCTGCTGCTGCTGCTGCTGCTGCTGCTGCTGCTGCCCTCGTTGAAAGCTCCCTGGTGCTGCTCTCCTGCAGACAGCTCGGGCTGGTCTGAGACAGAGAGAGAGAGAGAGAGAGAGAGAGAGAGAGAGAGAGAGAGAGAGATATAGGCAAGTTAAAGGGAAGTGGTGTGTGGGGGCTGTTAAAGGTTAGCAAGATAATAATGGGAAGGATGGGGAAGAGAAACGGATGATGCGGCCAGAGGGGCGGGGATAGGGCGGGGGTGACAGCCCAGAGAGGAGGATGTGGGGAAAGTGGACCATTAAAAAATAAAAAATAAAACCTATTCAATGAAGTCCATTTATTGTGAAGGCCATTTTAGAAAGTGCCGACCAGCAAGATCGTTTCAAGATCGAGACTCTCTCTCTCTCTACGCCCTATCTCTACGCCTCTCTCTCTCTCTCTCCCTCTGCTCCACCCTATCGCCTCTCTTATGGGCTTAAACTTATTAATAATATGATTATGACGGTGATGACGGTGATGATGATGATGATGGTGGTGATGATGATGATGATCCCCCATGCCCCCGCCCCCGAAGCCAAGAGAGGGGGGGGGGGGGGGGGGGGGGGGGGGGGGGGGGGTGGGGGGGGGGGGGGGGGGGGAGGGGGGGGGGAGGGGGGGGGGGGGGGGGGGGAGGGTGGGGGGGGGGGGGGGGGGGGGGGGGGGGGGGGGGGGGGGGGGGGGGGGGGGGGGGGGGGGGGGGGGGGGGGGCGGGGGGGCAGGGGGGGGGGGGGGGGGGCGGGGGGGGGGGGGGGGGCGGGGGCGGGGGGGGGGGCGGGGGGGGGGGGGGGGGGGGGGGGGGGGGGGGCGGGGGGGGGGGGGGGGGGGAGGGGGGGGGGGGGGGGGGGGGGGGGGGGGGGGGGGGGGGGGGGCGGGGGGGGGGGGGGGGGGGGGGGGGGGGGGAGCGGGGGGGGGGGGGGGGGTGGGGGAGGGACACTGACTTGCGGGCTGGGACGGCAGGGCCACAGCTGGGCCTGATTGCAGCACAGTTTATTTAATTAAAACATGAGAGGATCCCACCGGAGCGAGCGAGGGCTGGGGGAAGGCACGGACCCTATTTATAGGAACACACAGCGATGCTGCCACGGCGCGCGCGTCACACACACACACACACACACACACACACACACACACACACACACACACACACACACACACACACACGCTGAGGTACACACCTCAGCTCTCAAAGAGATGGGTGAAGAATAGAAGGGCAGGTGCTTCCCTTATTCTCTTGAGACCCTGTTTGTTTGTGTGTGTTTGTGTGTGTGTGTGTGTGTGTGTTGCATGTATTGCATAAGAGAGTGTATCTAATGTTAACTGACACAACACTGGCAATTAGATTCTTTTGATGAGTACCAAGTGGTTTCACTGCCCTGGTTGGTTCAGGTAAAAACAATAATATGTACAGTGTATAGATGAATACCGGCTTATAGAAACATTTTCTCCTCTACTCTGTATTGTTTAACATTTAATTTTTTTTAAATGCTAAATGGATTGCCTTTATATAGCGCTTTCATCCAAAGCGCTTTACAGTTGCGTCACATTCACCCATTCATGTTGCCAGAGGGCTTTGGAACCAAACAAAAATCTTGCTTACGCCCACAGACACACAAACCGCCACTGGCCTTCTTGTTTTTCTGCTCCCGTGATTAACAGTGTTGCCAAATGCACGCCCAACACACCCAAATCCAAGCGATGAGCGGCGTCACGTGAACCTGCAGGCGGCATTGCGCAATCGTCGTCGCGGCGCTTTCCGTGGGATTTATGGTATGTCGGGGATGTCAGGTGTGTGCGTTTAAAACGGTTTTAAGGAACCACCGGAGCGGCAGAGATTGCGTCCGCGCGGTGCCTTAAAACCGTTTGAAACGCGCACCTTTTTGGATCGATTGATTTTGACAGTCGCCAACAATATACAATGAAAGCGTTCGCAAAGTTTCGAGCTTCTATCTCAGCTGCACTCCAGTGATCAAACTACGCAGCCGAACTACTGTACGTGTGCAATACACGGTTATAACGCACACCTGCCAGCCAATCAGAAGAGAGTATAGATCAAGAACGTATTATTGATCATGTGTCTCACTCGGGCGGCAGTAGCTCGGGAGGTATAAGAGCGGTTGTCTGGCAACAGGAAGGTCGCTGGTTCGATCCCCGGGCTCCTCCCCCCTCCTAGCTAAGTGTCGAGGTGTTCCCCTGAGCAAGACGCCACCTTAACCCTAACTGCTCCTGACGTGTTGGTTGTTACCTTGCATGGTCGGCGCCGCCGTCGGTGTATGAATGGGTGAACGTGAGGCAATATGTAAAGCGCTTTGGATAAAAGTGTGATATGAATGCAATCCATTTACCATCACTGTCTTCGTCGCTGAGTGTCTAGACTGTGAGTCAATAGGATCATACATCAACATCTGATTTATGATCCTGGTACAGGTAGATACAGGTAGGCCTGTGTTTATTGTGATGACGAAAGATCCCATAATAATAACCGTGATCGGTATCACCCCCGCTACGATGTTCTTTAGAAACTCAGTGTTGTCATCACACACGGCCATGTGATGATGGCCATGCTGGAGGGCGTGACCTATGACCTATGACCTCATGACCTAGCGCAGCAGCCAATGGCCATTGCGGGTTACTTCTGATACCGCAGAGCCATTCATCCCAGAGGAGTTTTTTTACATTTCCTCCGTCACACCCTGCATTCTTTGACTGTGTGTGTGTGTGTGTGTGTGTGTGCGCATGTGGGTACATGTGTGTCTGTATACACTTCCTGCAGAGACACCATCTCGACTAAACAATGGTCGACTGCCGTGCCTCTGGAAGCCATTTGAATTCTCATTTGGATATAAACTGGCGAGCGCAGTGGAGACACACACACACACACACACACACACACACACACACACACACAAACAAGCGGAGGGCAAGGCTTGATTCATATTTTTGGGGGTATTTATATAATTTTTCTTCATTTGTTTGTGTGTGTGAGACCTCTATGACACACACCGTGGGTAAAAGTTGAACCTTAAGACAGCAAATGGTTTACTCAACACCTCTGTGTCCTCTGCGTTCAGTCCAGGTTAGTTGTATAATAAGTCACCGGTTATTTATTCATCCCCTCATTTACATTTTCCATCGTTGACAAATAAGTACAGAGATGGTGCAGTATTTAATTTTCTTCTAATATGTCTATATCTCTGTCTGTCTATCTATCTATCTATCTATCTGTCTATCTGGCTATCTCTCTCTCTCTCTCTCTCTCTCTCTCTCTCTCTCTCTCTCTGTCTATCTAATCTATCTATCAATACACAAAAGATAAAGTGAGGTCACCCCCCCCATCTTAGCTCGGTTGTGTCTCTTCTCTTTAGGTGTGTTTATGAGTCGCTAAACCTTGACGTTGTCGCTAACCCGTGGTTGCCATAGTGCTGACGACGAGAGGAACAGGCACACACGCTAATCTCCCCTTGTTTATGGGCTTGGTTATGGTCATGTTGTGTGTGCGTGTGTGTGCGTGTGTGTGTGTATGTGTGTGTGTGTGTGTGTGTGTGTGCATACATCTGAGCAAACCTGCATTGGAGCACACAGGCGGGAAAGGAGCTGATAGAAGATTAAGCACACACACACACACACACACACACGCGTCTAATTGCGCGAAGTGTTGCAAGAAAGGGATTCTTCGACGCACAACGGAGAAGATCCAAGGGCTTTATAGAGAGCAAAGGACGAGTAGCTAACTAAGCAAGCAATGTATTCCATCCATATAAAGTCATAACTGTAGGAGCAGGGGAGATATTGTACCGCGCCATGCATCCATCAGACTGGGTATTCCTGGTGGTGCATTCAAACGGGCGGCTGGCCATGCATCGCCTGCCGGAACGTTGATCTTCTCCAGTTGAAGAGACGGGAACGAATGGACCGTTGATATTTGTACCGGAGCGGACAGTTTTGAAACAGACTTCTGTCATTTCTTGCCTCTCTCTCTCTCTCTCTCTCTCTCCTCTCAATTAACAGTTGCTGCTTCTTTACGATGCGTCTATTACCAGTTTCCATATTCCATCCATGAATACGCTCACGTCAACGCTGTCCGTCTTGTTATTTTTCCGGTTGCTTAGTTCACCCAATTAAATATTAACTAATCGCCCGGCCACAGTAGTTTAGAGGCATTAGGAGTACACAGGAAGGCCGGAGTCATCAATAATAAAGTATTTATTTGTTATATTTATTTATTCTTCGTTCCACAACCTCTTCAATAATGCAACGCCTGTGCTGGTATAATTAATTAAACCGGGCCTGAACACACATGGAATTCCCGGCATCTGACATTTTAGCTTTGGTTACTGTGGTTACCACGGCGCACGCATGGTCCGACCTCATGGTCCGACCTCATGGTCCGACCTCTCACGACCGACTCCTCTTGAACTAGCCACAACTAGCGACAGCAAAATAAGCTAGTGAATGCATATGCATTGTAAATTCAGGTAAAAACCAGAACCAAAGCAAGAACGACCGTGACACTGTAAGTAAAAATACGATTGAAAAATGATCACAGTACGACCCGGACGACTTGAATCCGCGTTAAGCTGCAAGTCCTGCGCTACGTCATTTAGAAAAGTTAGATAAAAGATATCAAAAGTCTGCATCGAAAGGTAAAAAGTTCCAAATGTGATGCTATCTTAGATGCTTAGATACAGTGAGAAGTAAAAAAAGTTATGAAGTCGTGAAGGCGAACTGAAAAGGGGGCAGTCGTATATTTAAAAAGTATATGATATTTAAAAAAGGGAACGATAGCACTGTATTCCGAGCCGAGATGAACATTTTAAACCTTGAAGTCTCTCGGTGAAAGATTGTGGCAGGAGATACTGTAGGTCCCAGAGTTTGTAGAGCAGAATAAAGGCAGACGGAAGGATAAAGAATAATAAAAATAGCTCAGTGCTGCCTTGAAGCACTCGCCTAATAACCAGGCAGTGGGTTTAAAATCAATTGGTCCGGGGCCAATGTAGGTTTTTTAATTTGTGATGTTTTTGTGAAAACCCCGAGGAAATGTGTGTATGCAGACCGTTTGTCGTACAGAAAAAACACACATCTGATTGTTTGTTCTATAGGTGCTCCCGGCCATATACCTCTGCTTCATTGATACTTTGGTCCCTGGCCTGGTATGTGTGTGTGTGTGTGTGTGTGTGTGTAAGTGCATGTGTGTAAGTGCATGTGTGTAAGTGCATGTGTGTAAGTGCATGTGTGTAATGCGTGTGTGTAAGTGCATGTGTGTGTAAGTGCACGTGTGTAAGTGCGTGTGAGCGTGTGGGTGTCTCTCGGATGGTACAAGGACATGTGAGGGGAAATGCTGAATTAACAATGGAATCCAGTTAATCGTTAACCGAGAGGGTTCATTGCACCTCACTCAGCGAGCGCCGCGGACAATCCTCTTAGAGCTTTCAACTATGTACCCACACACACCCACCCCCTTACCCCCACCCTCCACTCTCTAAACACTTGCAAAACGCACACACACACACACACACACACACACACACACACACGTATGCTCGCTCTTAACTCTCACACATCCTCACACACGATCCAAGCATAGGTTTGTACGAGAACGAGAACGTACACAAACGTGAAAATGAAGGGGATTACGGAACTTAACTGCCACTGTAGCCGTCCAGACTGGTTTTTCCTGTAGGGGTCTGCTGGTCTTAAAATACCCCCCCCCCCCCCGTCCCCCCCTCGCTATTCAGGGGGAGATTTAACACACAATAAACACGGACCTCTAAGCCCTTTTGTATCCTTGGTGTAATGGCAATACCTAGCTTTTGTCACATTCCGGTCATATTTGCGCCGGGTGCACTACGTGAGGCCTACGTGAGTCCGTGAGTCCGTGAGTCAGTGCCAACGCGTAGGGCCTGCCTACACATGTGTGTGTTGGGCGGGGGGGGGTTAGTGACTGCATTATTGTACGTCTGCTCTTATCCCAGCTATTATGCGGCAGTCACGAAGCTCGTTCTATTAGCCTCGTAACTATGAATGCTCAAAAACCTGTCCATTCCTGTCCTTCCTGTACCACAGAGATAGATTGCCGTCTCCCGCGACAAAATGTACACTTTGTACGTCGCTTTGGAGAAGAGCGTCGGCCGAACGCACGAAATGTAAATGTGAATGTAAATCGCGGAACATGCGGTGAGTCGAAGCGCTAAGTTGCAGTTGGTTTGTACTGGTGATTCAACAAGCGCTCGGATGCGTGCGCGCTAAATATTTTTACGTCGACAAACCGGCATCGTATTGATCTGTTTTAGCGGATCGATATCGTCGCGATTCCTGGACGGAGTCGGACGGAGGAAGCCGACGTTAACGCTGTTCGTTCATGGTTGTCATGGAGTCTCGCGTATTTGTGTACGCGTCGGCTTGCACGCTGAGAGGCACGGCACCTTTCTTCTGGAAATAGCTCTTGGAGAAAAAAAGAAAGAATTCTCTGTCACAAGGTTGTTGCTGGTGGACGGGAAACACAAACCCTCAACCCCCTCCTCGCCCCCCAAAAAACACCTTGACTTGGGGGACCTGAATTCAGCCAATATATGTATAATTGATAAACATAACCATATCTAATTAGTATTATTATTGATTATTGATATACCATCTTGTAACACACACACACACCTCGACACCGAGGAGGCGGAGGAGCCCGGGGATCAAACCAGCGACCTTCCTGTTGCCAGACAACCGCTCTCTTAGCTCCTGAGCTACTGCCGCCCCCCCCCCCTGATTAATCCCTTATTGATCGACTCAAACGTTGATCGATCACCTGCCGCCGATCAGACAACGAACGCCGTCGTAACCCCTCGAACAGGATCTGCACCATCGCTATGTTTTTTGCTCTTCGGCGACACCTCGTCTGCCCCCAGCCGGGACACCATAAACACGAACGCGTTGTTATTATTATCTCTACCTTCACCACCACTTCCCCTTGTGCCATCTGCACAAAGCAAATGAACCGCCTTTGCATTCTCCCGAACTCTATTTGAGTACAGACAGTTTAATGTTGTACTCAGTCACTCAAGTAGGCGCTCAGTCAGACACAACAACGGTTGAATTCCCCATGTTGCTTGTATCCCCCCCCCCCGCCCACACACACACACACACACATATTTAGCCCCGCCCACTTTTAGTGCATAAGGAAGAATACAGTTTTTGGCGCTCTGACCCCAGACTGATGGTTGACCTTGACCGTAGTGCACAGTGTAGAGTATAAGGGAGGTGACCTGGCGGGAATGGGGGGGGGGGGGGGGGGGCGTGGCATGTCAAGTGCTGCTCATAGATAACCATTCAACGGCCGTGTTCAGCTGGAACGCAGCCTATAAACGCCATGCGACATGCAAGCGATATCCACGCTTACATGTCACTTAGTTCCTCAAATATAAGAGAAGTCACCCAAAAGCTGTTCTAGGCAACAGAGAGAGAGTCGGGGAAGCTCTGAGTTTTTTTAACTTCAACCACAACCTGCTCACAAACTGGCGATTTAAAGTGATTTGTGCTGTAAAATACTACATGTAGTCCCTGAACGGATTCATTATTCTTACATACAGGAACTTTAACTTAAAGGAGAGTAGTAGAAATGAAGTTCCATAAAAAAAATACTGACAAATATCTGTACACATGCGCAATATTAGCAGCAATGTGAATATTTTTGCTACATTATTAATATAGAACTAGAATTATCTCTTATACCTTCTGAGCAGGTGTATCACATTTCATGTTCCTGGATTATTCGATATATTCACTTATTGCTGTCATCAATTGGCTGGATATGATGATGATCTTGTTGTTTCCTGAAAGTGAGCCTCCTCGCCCCCACACACACACATACAGGCACACACACACACTCACACGCACACACACATGCACACACACACACACACACTTCCCAGGTACCTTGCGTCGGTCCTAGCAGAGCCTCTACAGAAGGTAACTGTAACAACCTCCCCCGAGGGTACGGCACACACACACACACACACACACACACACACACACACACTACCCTGCATGGAGATATTGTCCGCACGAGAGCCAATCAGTGGCCGGCTTTCCCGATGACATCACGGACTAAAAAAGCTAAACCCAACAAAGGGTGGAGCGCCGTATCCGTGACAACAAACAAACACTGGAAAGCCCAAAGCTGGACAGCACACGGCGATCAATAATCAACTAGAAATCCGAATTTCTCCGGTGCTTTTCTGCCTTATAAAGTCAGACGTCAGAAGTTTGAATAGATAGTAATTCATTCATTTAAATAGGAATAACTGAGCTAGTTTAGTAGCACACTGTATGTTTTGCATTTATACCGTTATAGATGATGATATTCTCCCGACCAACCTCAGCATCAAGCCTGTGTTTTAAGCGGAGGGCTTAATAGGAACAAGGTTTTAACTCAGCATGCCTACGCCTGCTTAATATACTTATATTGCCCCCCCCCCCCGCCCCATGTACCTACGAGATTGAAAAGACAAACAGGGTCTTTAAGGTGTGGATGTGAAATATTGCAACTTGGAAAAAACGTCGACCTTTTTGTCGGAACTAACCCCTGCGTAGAAGAATAAAGATGTGTATTGAGTCGATGCTACTGAGCGCACACCAATGACCTGAACCTGTGCTGCTGTTGCTGCTGCTGTTGGTGTCCTGCCCTGGGCTGTGCTGGTCTGTGCTGGTCTGTGCTGCGCTGCCAGGACACGGCCAAGGAATGCTGCGCTATGTCTGGTGTATAGGTCACTTGTGTGGCAGCGGCAGCAGCAGCAGCAGCAGCAGCAGCAGCAGCAGCAGCAGCAGCAGCAGCCCAGTGAACGAGGGGCCCAGGGGCTGCCCTGGTCTGGCCTGGGCTGGACTTGCCTGGGCCGGCCTGTTTGCTCAGAGAGCCCGGGGTAAGCCCCAGCTGGCTGTGGAGGGGCATCGCACTTCTGCAGGGAGTGTCGTGTGTGCGTGTGTGTGTGTGTGTGTGTGTGTGTGTGTGTGTGTGTGTGTGTGTGTGTGTGTGTGTGTGTTTGCCTCTGTGCCTCCCGTGTCATTGCCCGCGATGCTGCGGCCTGTCTCAGTATCGACATGGTTTGTCTGTCGTGAGGGAGGGAGCTACAGCATTCAGTCAGACCAGAATGTTCTGGGAATCAGCCAGATAAAAAAAAGAAGGTCGTGATAGCACAGCGGGAAGTACCCCTCCGCCATGCTTCACTTCAGTACTGCCCCCGGTCGCTGAGCAGGGCGGCGGAGGCGTTAGCAAGGGGTTAGCGCCAGGTGAGCTCGGAAAGGAAAGTTAGCCGCTAGGTGAGGTGACGTTACCAGTGCTAAGTTAGGTCAGGTTAGCGCTGTACTGGTGGCACTATAGGTTAGGTCACGTGACCGCTCGGTTACATAATGTTAGGTATGCTTAGCGCTAGGTTAGGTCATGCTAGACCTAGGTTAGCACTAGCTTAGGTAATGTCACCGCCATGCAGTGTAACCGCTTAGGTAAGCTATTAGCGCTAGGTTAGGTCATGTTACCGCTAGGTTCCGCAATGTAACCGCTAGGTAAGCTATTAGCGCTAGGTTAGGTCATGTCAATGCTAGGTTAGCGCTAGCTTAGGTCATGTTACCGCTAGGTTCCGCAATGTAACCGATAGGTAAGCTATTAGCACTGGGTAAGCTATTAGCGCGAGGTTAGGTCATGTCAATGCTAGGTTAGCGCTACGTTAGGTCATGTCAATGCTACGTTAGCGCTACGTTAGGTCATGTCAATGCTAGGTTAGCGCGAGGTTAGGTCATGTCAATGCTACGTTAGCGCTACGTTAGGTCATGTCAATGCTAGGTTAGAGCTAGGTTATGTCATGTTACCGCTAACTTGTGTAAAGTTAGCGCTTTGTAAGGTTTGCGCTAACTTAGGTAAGCTTGTTGCTAGGTTAGCGCTAGGTAAGTTAATGTTACTGCTTATGTATATCATTATTAGGTTATGTTAGCGTCAGGTTCGGGAATATTACCGCCAGCTTGCGTAATGTAAGCGCTAGGTAAGCTTAGCGCTAGCTTAAGGTTAGCGTTTATATTTTTGATATTTTTGATTATTTCTCTTCGGCTTAGACTCACTGACAAGCCCCATCTACAACACCAACTTCTTCTCACCCGCACCACATGAGACCCTCGCTGCTCAAGCGTGCGTGTGTGTGTGTGTGTGTGTGTGTGTGCTTTTTGTGTGTCGTCTCTGTGTGTGTTGTGTGTGTGTGTGTGTGTGTCTGTCTGGATCTGTGTGTGTGTAGCTGTACGTCA
>PIJE02002611.1:5000-17500 GCA_002895965.2 Coryphaenoides rupestris
CGGTACATAACACGGATGAATTACAACAAGACTCTCCACTTTATTTGACGGCACTAAATGAAGCCCTCGTCTCCCTTTCCATGTTAATCCCTTTGGTCTATATCTGCGTAATGTAATGATCTCTATACACGCTCTTGGCACCTGTCAGAGCGGATGTGACCCAGGCTGGTCATCATCAGCGGACCGGGTCACTGGGCCATACCTGTACCCGGGCGAAGTGTGGCCATTTTACCAAGGGCCCTATTATTATTATTATTATTATTATTATTATGTATGGTGACTAAAGATCAGTTTACCAGTTGGTACACTCCTGGTAGTCTACACACCTGGTAGTCAGCATGCATCTAGGTGGACACGCCCACTTGTGATGATGTCACTTCGTCACAATGACAATTTTTTTGTCACGTGACCATTTTTGAAACGGCTCGTAATGGCTCGATGGGGCTGACGCCTGATTGTGTCATAGGGCCCCTTTAAAGAGTATCTTTCTTTCCCTTAAAAGCTCAATCGTGGGTGAACGGGGGTGAACCGGATTCCCCTGCACAAATTCCGCTCTTGCGCAGCAGGACCGCTGGATCAGAGCGATGCCTTTTTTACGACATGCCTCACACACCGCGCCGCTGGACGAACACTCTGTTCAGTGGTGTCCGTTATCATCGGTGTGCTCGGTCACCGGGAGGAGGAGGAGGAGGAGGAGGAGGAGGAGGATGAGGAGGATGAGGAGGAGGGCCGCCTCAACGTGAAGGGAATGTTGTTCCCCCCTCCGAAAGAATGATGTTGTCTGTTTGGTGTCCCTTACAATGTTGTAAGGGGGATTAGAAAACCAGATACTAACCAGATACCAGATCACTAACTCCTGCGCATGTGTGTGAGTGTGTGTGTGTCTGTGCGTGTGTGTGCGTGTGTGTGTGTGTGTGTGCGTGCCTCTCGGTTGAGTCGGTGTGTCGGTCGGTGCTTTCCGAACGCCGTGCGCTGTGCACGTGCACGTGCGCGTGCCTACATCTGCGAGAGCTATTATTCCACAAGTGGAATCCGCAGATGGAAAAAGTGATGCATGGTGATGCCTTCTGCACTCAGCGGGGATACAGGCGAGCGGAGGGGAGAGAGAGCCGGCGAAGGGGAAGAGGATATGATTAAGGATAGGCGAGGACAGAAGGGGGAGAAAAAAAGGAGAGGAGAGAGGAGAGAGGGAAGAGGTGAGAGAAGAGAAGAGAGGAGAGAGGGGGGGGAAGAGGGGAAGAGAGAGAGAAGAGGAGGAGAGAGAGGAGAAGAGAGAGGAGAGAGAGAGAGAGAGAGAGAGAGAGAGAGAGAGAGAAGAGAGAGAAAAGGGAGAGAGAGAAGAGAGAGATTAATGTCCCCAATAAGGAGAAGGAAGTGCCAGGGACGGACATATTTGAAGGGACTAGGTACTGTCGAGTGCTATTTACTGCGGAAGTCCAGTCCCTGCCATATTCCACAAAGTTTGAGACGCTGGAGGGACCCAACTACTTCCGGGTGATCCACGACAGGCAGGCGAGGGTATGCAGGATGTGCATGCAGCCGGGGCACATAAAAAAAGAATGCCCTGAGTTCAAATGCCATAGGTGTGGTGAACAGGGGCACTTCAAACGTGAGTGCAGCCTCCAGGACAGACGGGAGATGGAGGAGGAGGACGCAGGAGAACAAAGGCGGGGAGGAGAGAGAACCGCGACTGCACAGGACGTGGAGGGGCGGACCACGACGGCGGTGACTGCGGCTGAGCGGGACGGAGAGGCGCAGACAGTGACGGCAGTCACTGCGGCCGTGCAGGGCGGAGAGGAGCAGACCACGACGGCGTTGAACATGACGGCGGAGCTGATCATGACGGCGGAGTCGAGGGCTGCGCAGCAAGAGGCGGGAGAAGAAGAAGGCGAGGAGGAGATGGAGCAGTCCAGCGCGGAGGGAAGCAGCGAAGGGGAGGAGATGGAGGAGGAGGACGAAGGTGACGAGGTGGACATGCAGAACGGAGAGGAGGAGGAGGAGGAGGAGGACGCGCTGCAGAGTGGAGAAGCGGTGGTGAGCGCAGTTGCGAGAGCACCACCGCAGGATGTAGCAGAGGAGAGAGGTGGGAGAAGCCTGGACTGTGCGCAGAAGGAGGCACCGGCGAAGGCAGGAGAAAAAGGGAGGCGCGGTAAGAGAGAACCGGCCTCGGGGGGACAGGGGGGGGGGAGGGAGGGAGAGGGGGAGTCATATGGGACTGTGTATGTGAAGGAGGGGGGGGTTGGGCTTGGGGTTGTTGTGGTGTCTGACATCACGGACAGCGGGGAGGATCAGAGCGCTGCAATAATAGCAGAGAGGCAAAGACCAATGGGGAGGAAACGGCCGAAGAAAACAAATGGCAAATAATTTTAAGTGTTTTTTATTGTTCTTAATGCTGCACATCGCATCCATAAATGCGAATGGGGCCAGGGACCGGGATAGGAGACAGCAAATCTTGCGTGTGTGTAACACAGACATCATTTGCATACAGGAGACACACTGGGATGATGGATGCATGAGGGAGGTTGAGAGAGAATGGATAGGAGAGGTGTTTGTAAACAATGGAGGGGCAACATCCAAGGGAGTAGCTATTCTGGTGAAAAGGGGGAGGGTGGAGAAGGTGAAGATGTGTGTTAATGGCGGCGACGGGAGGGTAGTAGGGGTCACGTTTGAGCACATGGGTGTGGAGCATAAGTTATTAAATATATATGCTCCAAACGAGGACAAGGAGAGAGGGGAATTTTTCAAGGAAATAGGGGGAATGTGTGGGGAGAACTGCATAATAGTGGGGGACTTTAATGTATGGCGCGGGAGGCTGGATGTGGCGGCGGGAATGGTATTCAGGAGCGATAAGTCGAGAGCAATATTGGGGGAGATAATGAGAAGGAATGGGTTAGTAGATGTGTGGAGGGAGAGGAATCCAGAGGGGAGGGTTTTCACAAGGAGACAGGTGGTTAGGGGGGTGCTGAAGCAAAGTAGAATAGATTTAGTGCTGAGCACCAAGGGTATAGCGGGTACGATAGGGAGAATAGAATACAAAGACACTGCAATCAGTGATCACAAGGTGGTAGGGTTTAGTGTTGGGCAGAGAGTAGAGAGGAGGGGAGGGGGGGTGTGGTGCATGAATGGGGCGTTGTTGAATGATGAAAAATATAAAAGGAAGATAAAGGAATGTATAGAGAGATTGAAGGAAGAGTGTGAATATGAGGAAAACATGGGGAGGTGGTGGGAGAATTTGAAAGGAGAAATTAAAAGAATAAGCATAGGATATAGCAGAGGGAAGAATAGAGTAGAAAGAGAGAGAGAAAGGAGGTTGAAGGATGCGTTAGAGAGAGAGGCCGGGAGAGCAGACGGGGAGGCGGGATATGATGTAGAGAACTATATTCGGATAAAGGAAGAATTAAAGGAAATAGAACACAATAGGTGTATGGGGGCAATAGTGAGGAGCAGGGCCAGGTATATAGTTGAGGGGGAGAAGTGCACTAAGTACTTCCTTGGGTTAGAGAAGAGTAGACAGCGGAGGGGACATTTTGAGCAGGTAGAAGGGAAGGGAGGAGAAAAGATCAGGGACTTTGTGGGAATAGTTGAGAGGGTAGAGGGATTCTATAAAGATTTATATAGAAGGGAAGAGACGGACGAAGCGAGCATAAAAGAAGTGCTGGGGAAGATAGGAGCGAGGTTGAGCGAGGAAGACAAGGAAGGATGTGAAGGAGAGATACAGATGGAGGAGATAGATGTAGCGATAAGGGGGTTAGCAAGGAATAAAAGCCCGGGAATAGATGGGTTAATAGGGGAATTCTACATAGAATTTAAGGAAGAACTAGTGCCGGTGTTAGGCAGGTTATTTAAATGGATAGAAGAGGAGGGGGAGATACCGGAGGGCATGATAACGGGACTGATTACAATAATACACAAGAAGGGGGACAAAGATAGATTAGAAAATTATAGGCCACTAAGTATGTTAAACGGGGATTACAAAATACTAGCAAAGGTGTTAGCTAACAGGGTGAAGAGGGTTATAGGGACGGTAGTGGGGAGCACACAAGCATACAGTATACCGGGGAGGGACATAGCGGACACAACAAGTAGTATTAGAGACACAATAGAACACATGAAGGGGGGGAAGGGGGGTATAGTTATAAGTCTGGACTTGAATAAAGCTTTCGATAGGGTAGACCACGGCTACCTATATCGGGTACTGGAAACAATGGGCTTTGGGCATAGAATGGTTGGATGGATCAGGAGGATGTATGATAGGGCGGTTAGCCGGGTGAAAGTTAATGGGATCATCACAGACACGTTCAGGGTAGAGAGGTCAGTAAGGCAAGGCTGCCCGCTCTCGGCGCTGCTGTATGCTATATCGGCAGAGCCGTTGGCGGCGCTGCTGGGCCAAAATCCAGAAATAAAGGGGGTAGAATTACCGGGAGGGGGGGTGAGTCTGCTTTATCAATACGCAGATGACACAACAATAACAGTAAGGGATAGGGGAAGCGTAGGAGAGGTGATGGAGAGTGTAGAGCTGTACGGGAGGGCGTCAGGGGCGAAGGTAAACGTAGAGAAATCAGAGGTCATGTACATAGGAGTAGATAGGGTGGGCAGAGTAGAGATGGGGCTGAAAGAAAAGAAGGATTATTTCAAAGTGCTGGGAGTGAACTTGGGGATAAAGGGCAAGGAAGGGAGGGATAGACAGTTTGAGGGTATAGTGAACGGGATTAGGAGAACGCTAGGGTTTTGGAAGTTGAGAGGGCTGAAGCTGAAGGGGAAGGTGGTGGTAGTAAACGGTTTGGTGATGAGCAAACTTGTGTATGCTATGAATGTATTGGATGTACCAGATAGAGTGATAAAGGATGTGGAGAGAATGGTGAGTGAGTTTCTGTGGGAAGGGAAGGGAGTCAGGATAGCGAGAGAGGTGATGGAGAACGACTACAAAGACGGTGGGCTGAAATTGATTAACTTAGATAGGAAGAGGAAAGCACTTAGGGTGAAAACCATGGTAAGATATGTTAATAATAAGGGGGACCAAAATTGGAAGGTGTTCTTAAGGGAGGCGATTAATAAGTGTGGGGGATGTGGAGAGAGTGGAGTGTATATGGAGTTAAAGAGGGGCATGTTGGACGGGGTGTCAGATTTTTATAAAGAGGTGCTGGAGGCGTGGGGGGAGTTTGTGAAATGTGTGGGGTATGAATGCAAAAATGTGAGGCAGGTGTGGGAGCAGCCTATATTTTTAAATCCAAAAATCACGTTTGAAGGAAGCACGATATACAACCGGGTGATATGGAGAGCGGGGATTAGAAAGATAAGAGATTTAGTGTACGAATACGTACCGGGGTTTATGAGGGCACAGGTGGTGGTAGATGAGGTTAGAGAAAGGGGAGATGAGATGTGGATGGGCACGGCGGAGGGGGTGGTTGAAAAAATCAAGGAAGGGATGCCGAGGGAATGGAGGGAGATGATAGAGAGAGAGGCTGTGGAGAGGGTGGAAGGAGAGATGGAAATGTATGTGGGCGAAGGGGAACGGCGAGTGAACCTGATGAATTTAAAAACACGGATGATGTATGGATGCTTGAGAAAGGGAGAGGTGAGGAGGCCCGCGGGGGAGAAGGTATGGAAGAGTGTAATGAAAGACTTGAATGTGGAAAGGATGTGGATGAATCTGAGAGTGAAATGGAACAGCAGTGAATGCGAGCACTTTGACTTTCTATTAAGACACAACAGGGTGTTCAACAACCTGGTGATCAGTAGATTTGACGCAAATGTGAAGAAGGAATGCGATGTGTGCGGGGTGGGGGTGGAAACGTGTATGCATGAGTTTGTTGAATGCAGGGAATTAGTAGGGTACCACAATAAAATCAAACAACTGATACAGACATGCTGGGATGTAAGGTTTACAGAGAGAATGGAATGGAAGGAATTATGGCTGTTCGGGGTGAATGAGAAAGTGAAAGGGTGCAACACTGATCTATTAAATTATACATTGAGCCACGCAAGATATGCTGTCAAACTGCGAAGGAACCTGGCCCATTACGAACACACACATAGGGATGTATGGCACATATTCAAGAGCACCGTGAAAAGCGAAATCAATTTGTTACATGGGTACATAAAGGGGGAGCACTTTGAGGAGGGATTTTTGGAGGGAAGCACGTTTGTTAGCATAGGAGAGAGCGGGAAGGTGGAATTTAATTTTGAAGGAATTGGGTGAAATGTTATTAAAGATGGGACGATGTATTGGGGGAATGGATGATGATGATGATGATGATGATGATGATGATGATGATGAAGACGGCGGAGGCGATGATGTTGATGATGATGATGATGATGATGATGATGTAGAAGCACACAATTGAAAGTATATGTCACAAAGGTTATTCACAATGTATTTTGAGCACATCGTTTGCCGAGTCACAAAATGTACAAATTGATTTCGCTGGGTGAGTGAGGGGCTTGCAGGAAGGGAGTGTGGTAAAAAGCCTGCAGGCCGCCTCAAGGGGTATGTGATGATACGAGATGTTTGTGGTTTTCCCCTCAATCACATTTATTTTGAGTTTTATATGATTTCTATGGTTTGGTGGGGGCTTGTGGGCTGGCGGTGTGGTAGAGAGCCTGCAAGCTGCCTAACTGATTTTGTTTTATCACATTATAGAGGATTATGGCATGGTTTTGTTTATATATGATTTCTATGGGTTGGCAGGGGTCGACGGGCTGGTGGTGTGGTCGAGAGCCCGCAGGCGGTCTAGCCGGTTTTTGATGATTTGATGAGTGATTGAGGGAGGGAGCGTCTGGAGGCCCGAGGAGCAGAGGGGGGCCTTCAGGCGGGCCGAATGCATGGGGAAAGAGATGTCACAAATGAGTTAAATAAACATCACGGGGGAAATGGAAAGATTATAATGTAAATAGTCTGTAAAAAGTGTAAATAACGATGGGAGGATGAGGGGGGGAGGGGAGGGGAGCGGAGAGGAGGGGGGGCGAAGGGGCGAAGAGGGAGGGGGGGAGGGGGGGGCGATCTGTGTAAAATAAAGAGAAGAATGGTGATCGATATGCAAAAGGTTTCAGCGTTACAGATGCGATATTGTTCCATCATCAAAGAAATGAATCCAGAGGACTTTAATCCAACATTCAATACACATTTGCACACACACACACACACATACACACACACACACACACACACACACACTGCTTTCAATGTCCAGATGATTGATGATCATTTCCTTTTTTTCACAAGTTAAAAATTGGAAAATGTTTGCAGCCAGCCAGCTTGTGTGTGTGTGTGTGTGTGTGTGTGTGTGTGTGTGTGTGTGTGTGTGTCACTGTGCGCGTGTCTTATTTTAGGAATTTGGAGACTAGCGTGTAAATGATGTAGCTGGGAAACTTGCATGCCGACGTCAACACAAACACACGCACATGGTTTTTGTGTGCGTGCCCCGACACACACACACACGCACACACACTCACACGCACACACACACACACACGCACTCACACACACACACATACACACAGATTTCTCTCTCTCTCTCACACACACACACACACACACACACACACACACCACACACACACACACAGACTCTCTCACACACACACGTGTGCAGCACACACACACCACACACATCACACACACACACACACAGTGAGTCACTCCTCACATGCAGCACTCTCTCTCTCACACACACACATACACACCACACACACACACACACACACCACAGACTTTCTCACACACACACACACACGTACGCACGCACGCACGCACACACACACACACTCTTATATTTCCCTCTTCATCCAGCTGGCTCTTTCAGGGAGATATGCAACCCTCCTCATCGCCAGACAGATGGGTAATATATGACCCTCGCTCCTGCCCGAGATGCACACACACACACACACACACACACACACACACACCACACACACACGCACCCACACACACACACAACACACACACCACACACAACACACAGAGACACACACACCCAGAGACACACACACACAGAGACACACACACACACATAGTTAAAAACACAGTTAAGAAAGTTTTTGAGTCGTGAGTCGTGGAGCAGCGTGTGCATGCGGCTGGGTCACATCCCGCCCTCTCTCTCTCTCTCTCTCTCTCTCTCTCTCTCTCTCTCTCTCTCTCGCTCATCGATCTCCCGCCTATTTGCTCCCGTGGTGTTTCCCTTGGAGCCGCGGATGACAGCTTACTGGCCGCGGCGTCCGCTGGCGATCTGGGCTGCCGGCGCCAAGATGACGAGGCAGCGTGGCGGAGGAGACGGCGAATTAAGGACGTGAGAACAAGCGACCGCACACACACACACACCACACACACACACACACACACCACAACAACACACACACACACACACACACACACACACAAAATCAAAGAGTCATCGAGGAGGACCACGACGACGACCGACTTCAAACCATCTGCGAGGAAAGGGAGAGAAGAAGAGACCGAGACCGAGAAGTCTGCAGAGCTGCAGGACTGTCGTTAACCACTTCACAGGAACCTGTGAAGGAGCTGCCGGCCGGCCGGACGGACGGACGGACGGACGGACGGACGGACGGAGCAGCGAGAAGCGGCTACAGGTAGTGCACAACGCCGCTTGACGTCCAACATCCAACATCTTGCTGCCGTTATGCCTTCTCGTTGCGTTACGTCGAGGCTGTGGCTGTGTTCCCTGGAGAGAGAGAGAGAGAGAGAGAGAGAGAGAGAGAGAGAGAGAGAGAGAGAGAGAGAGAGAGGGGGAGAATGAAAACAAACGGTTTGATTTATGTCGGCAACAGGAATGACTCGGACGAGATGTTTCGCCTCCTGGCTCCGGGTGCTCCTCTGCGCATCGCTTCTTTGTTTGGGTAACACTCACACACACACCACACTCACTCACGCACACACACCTATAGACACACCCCCCCCCCACAACACACCGTAGACCTGGATTGCACATACACACGTGTGTCCACCCGTGCTTCCGGTGCGCCACGGTGCCGCCGGGAGGGGAGATGGGAGATGGCCGATGGCGGCGGCCGGCGGCGGTGGGGCTTCACGGATTATGTGTGTCGCCAACCCAGTGCGAGGAGTTCCTGGGCGTGCTCACCGAGATCGACGGCCTGCGCTTCGTCACCAGCAACCTCCTGGAGGTCCTGCAGAAAGTCGTAAGCGGAATTACACACACACACACACCACACACACCACACACACTATCTCTTAAGCGTGCACACTCGCACACACACATTCAAGACACGGCAGGGGACATCCAAATAGATGTCTTCATCTTTATACTAGAGCTTCATCTTTATACTAATTTCAGAAAATATCAGCACTTTTCAACACCATGTGCAATGTTACTTATTCAATACCATTGGCAACTTTTATATTCTAGTTAACTTTTTTACTCAACGTGTCTTACTTTTATTGTTATTCTATTCGGCACCGATGTTAGAATTTACGTCTTATTCACTTTAAATTAATTATTCTATTGTTTTTATTGTTATTTTTTGAGCAACCTCTGGCACAAGAATTTCCTTCGGGATTAATAAAGTTCGATCTTTATCTTATCTCATCTTATCTTATTGGATTTGTTTGTTTTCAACAGATTAACGAAAACGAGGAGATGCGACTCGCGTTGGCGGAGCTGAGTCAAAACAACGAGATAGGCGGTGGCGACGCGCTCCGCGGCAACGCTATCGGTACCAGCGACGGCGACGGCGACGGCGACGGGGACGGGGGTGGTGGTGGTGATGGTGACGGGGGTGGTGGTGGTGATGGTGACAGGGGTGGTGATGGTGATGGTGATGGTGATGGGGGTGACGGGCGGCGAGGAGACGGGGTTGGCTTACCGGACAGGGACCGCGACGGGGAGGTCTGGTGCGAGCAGGACGGGCGGCTGTACGACCACGGGGAGGCCTGGGAGCTGGACAGCTGCACCTCCTGTTCCTGCCAGGTGAGTCCGGCCGGGAACCGGAATTCTATGGAAATTCTACAAATTAAAATAAAAATACATTTTAAAAAAATAAGCAATTAAAAGGTGCAATTTACAGATGTGCATTAATCAGACTTTAGATGCATCATTTAAATAATCTAAAGTCTGATGGCAGACAAGCTCAGTTCTGGGTGTTGTTTGTTTCAACCAATCATGTCGCCGGATGCAGGGCTCTGCTCTCACGTAATTGGCTACGACCAGCGCGCGCAAACAAACTCGGACAGCAGTAGTAAACGACAAATAAGTGTCTGCGAAGGTTTGCAAACATTTTGTAGATGGGGGGCCACTGTAGAAATACACTTACAGAGATCTCCTGGTGAAAGCGCCGCCCGCTCTCTACCTCGGGAAACAAAACGGGAAACAAAACCGTAACTCCGCCCCCCCCCTTCAGTTTTTTTGGTTTCCCGCCGGCAGGCTCCGTGCCGCGTGACCCCAAGAGGTTCCGCCGTAACATAACGTAGCAGCGATGCTGGATCCCGAAATTAGCTCGCTGGCTAATTTATGAAAGCGCGGAGAGAGGCGCAGCAGGGGTTCCCGGGTGGCTGCTTAGGAAGACGACGTTGGAGCACGGAGCGGCGGAGCGACGGAGGCCCGGGTTTCCATCTCGGTTCAACATAGTTTCCAGATCCTCCCCGTTATCCGGGAACGCTGATGCATTGATGCTTTAATGCGGCTATCTGTCATCGTAGTACGTCAGCGCGAGACGTCCCCCTGTGCATTCTTTCAGCGGTATGGAATTATGTATTGATCTCGGATGTATTGTACCGTAACTCACTGGCTCGGTTTTCCTCCCAGTCCTCTCCTCCCCTCTCCGGTGTGCTCCTATCCTCCCCTTTCCTCTCCTTTCCTCGCCTCTCGTCTCCTCTCCTCGCCTCTCCTCTCGTCTCCTCTCCTCGCCTCGCCCTGTCCTCTCATTTCTTCCCCCTGTGCAACATTACAGCGCTGAGCGAATGTCTATAACCCTCCGTGATTTCCAGTAGCAGGCCCTGTTTCCCCCCCCCCCCGGCCATACGTTCCACACACCTCCATCTGTGTACCCTTCTTCTCCCCAATGCTGATGTCGTAGGGCGGACAGGTGGTGTGTCGGCAGAAGTCGTGTCCGCCGGCGTACTGCGTCAACCCCACCTTCATGGAGGAGGAGTGCTGCCCCGTGTGTCTGGGTGAGCTGGGTTCCCCCTCCCTCTCCCGTACACCCCGAAGATGCGGTGTATATAATATTACGCTTTTAAACATCGCCGTTGTCATTTGTACCGCGGCTTCGGCGTAACGTCTCCAGAAATGTAACCGCATGTGTGTGTGGGGGACGCCGAACGCGTGAACGCAAGGCAATCGGCTATTCGACGCAGAAGTGCAATTAAAACCGAGGGTTACGGTTTTTTTTACTGGAATCGTCCAAAGCCCAAAGCACGTGGCCGTGTCCGCACACACACACAGGCGCAAGAAATACGATGTTTTTTCCCCGAATCGTACACGGAAACGACTCGAGTGAATAAAATCCTGTTGCATTTTGCATGCCCTGCGTTTTTTTTGGTTCCATGACGTAAAGCAATATGATTCTCGGTATTTATTACGCTAGAAATATGAAAAGTAAATCTAATGCTAATCTGTGGTTTGATGCATATGTCAGATTCAGAATCAGGTACAGATTTATTGCCTGACTTTTTGCAAACAAAATTGGTGCATAACATTGAGTAGAATTTCTAACAAAATTCCAAAAATTCCAAAAATATAAATAAATCAAAATATAAAATATTATACAGAGCGTAGAAATTCTACAAAATGTAAAAAAAAGACATTAAAAAATATCTAAAAGAATAAGAAATAAAAAGGTGCAGTTTAAGAAGAAGACGTGCATTAATGTAATGCTTGCCTCTTTGTGTGTGTGTGCCTGTGTGCGTGTGCGTGTGTGTGTGTATGTGTGTGTGCGTGTGCATGTGTGTATGTTTGGCGTTGTGTGTGTGTGATGTGTGTGTGTGTGTGTGTGTGTGCTGTGTGTGTGTGCGTGTGCGTGTGTGTGTGTGTGTATCGTGTGTGTGTGTTGTTTGCATGTGTGTGTTATGCGTGTGTGTGTGTATGCGTGTGCCTGTGTGCGTGTGTGTGTGCTTGTACTGTGTACTGTTGGTGTGCGTGTGCGGCAGAACATTCGAAGGACGGCTGGTCCCCGTGGTCCGAGCTGGACCGAGCTGCTCGGTGACGTGCCGGCCGCGGCGGCCTAAGCAGAGGGGCCGCTCCTGCGACGACGCCACCAGGGGGCCGTGTCCTGCGCCGCGCCCCCGCCGTCCAGAACCGCGCAACTGCGATTGCTGGCCAAGTGCGACCGCAAGGGTAGTAGGCCTTCCCGTCCCCGTCGCCACGGAAACCGCCGCTCACCATTGCTGCTTCTTCTTCTTCTTTTCTTTTTTTGGGGTGGCTTGCTTTGATTTTTTTTTTTACAATTTTATCCAAAGCGACTTACAAAGAGTACATTTGTTGAAAGAGAGACAGCAATATATCACTGTGGTACATAAAGACAAGAAT
>PIJE02002611.1:22500-25000 GCA_002895965.2 Coryphaenoides rupestris
GAAGTGACATGTAAATGTGGATAATGGCAAAAATCCCTGTTCTTTCTCAACTTTGTGATTTGTACAAGTTTATCTATGATTAGAACTAACATTAGTTCCTGATTGTTATTATCTCAACCCACGGAGCTCGCACTCCAGTACTCTGAAAGCACTTGGAGCTCCAGCAGGCTGCAGTTCACTTACCGGCCAAAGGGGGCAGTAATGAGAAGGAATTCATGATTAAATTCTTACATAAAGCACATTTAAGATGTAGTTCGGAATACACTGCACTCTATATACACGTATATAGATACGTATATAGATATATACACGTATATAGAGTGCAATTTTATGAAATGATGTTAGGGGAAGTACCTTTGTTTTTCGGACACGACACCAATCACCAATCTTCAATATTCGCCGGCGGGCGGCGGGCGGCGGGCGGTGCAGGTGTGTGAGCCGTACAACCCGTGCAAGGACAACACACACACCTGCCACCGGCACGCCGTGTGTCGGTACCTGGGCCTGGCCTCCCAGCTGCTGTACCAGTGCTCCTGCGCCGTGGGGTACGCCGGCGACGGCTTCCTGTGCGCCGACGACTCCGACCTGGACGGCTGGCCCAATCACGCGCTCACCTGTAAGCAGAACGCCACCTACCACTGTCAGAAGGTACGGCCCCATTCGTTGATCCCCGTTTCCTATCGTTGTGGTTTGGTTGTTTGGCTGACCGATCGGTTTCTGATCGGACGCCGGCCAGGTCGTCTCGCAAATCAGACTTTAGATGAAGGATCTGCAGTCTGATGGCAGACGAGCTCACATCTGGCTGAATGGGAAGTTTCACTCTCTTTCTCTTCATTTTTGCTTCAACAAATCATGATGTCGCTGGAGCCGGGGATCTGTAAATGTGTAATTGGCAGCGACGAACACAAACCCGGCCAGCGTTAGGAGAACTTTTCTCTGAGGAAACGGAAGGGCTAGAACGTCCAAGTCGTCAGAAAAATCAACACACGTCATAGACTGGCCACTTGGTGAAATATTAGCGTAACAAAACAGGAACCAATGTGCAACTCCACCCCTTTGCCCAGGCTCTGTGCCATCTCCCCCCCCCCCCCCCCCCCAGAAGTCCTGCTAGCCGGTTGTTAAGTCTGACGTAATATTCATTTCCGGGTCCAAATACTCCCTCGGGTCCCAAAGTAAACCACAATGGCGGAGCCTGTAAACCATTTTACGATCACTTGCTTCTTTAGTGAGGCCCCATTGAGGGTTAAGGGTTAGGGTTGGGGTTATGTAAATGTATACAAAAAATGAATCCAAGAAATGTATTGAAAATTAATTACAAATTAAGGGGTAACAAGACATAACATTACCAAAAAGCTGAGATGTGGCTAAGTGCTCTGTGATGTGTGACTGGCGGACGGCAGGATAATTGCCCGGGACTTCCCAACTCGGGGCAAGAAGACCTGGACATGGATGGCAAAGGGGACGCGTGTGACCCCGACGACGACAACGACGGCATCGTAGATGAGAGGGTGAGTGGGACGACGATAATGATGGTGATGATGATGATGATGATGATCAGAATCTGAGCTTTATTCCCTTCGTTTTTTTGCAAACAAGGAATGTGCTTTTGTGCAATTGGTGCCTCACACTGAACACTGAACATTAAAAGTAAAGTAAACAGTAAAAAGCAAATAAAAAGTCGATGATGATGGTGATGCCCGAATATATAATTGTTTTTTTGTTCTGAGCAACCTCTACCATCTTTTCTACGGTAGGACAACTGTCCCCTGGTGTACAACCCGCGGCAGGTGGACTCGGACCGGGACGGGATCGGGGACCGCTGTGACAACTGTCCGTTCGACCCCAACCCCCTGCAGACGGACACGGACGACAACGGCGAGGGCGACGAATGCAGCATCGACATGGACGGAGACGGTAGCGTCGAGGCCTCTGTGTGCTTCTTCGTCGGAATGCGTCGGAATGCGTCGGAATTGTTGTTGGTTCTTTTCGTTTGTTTGGGGTCGATGCAGTTCGGAAAGCAACTTCTCCGAATCCGGTGGTTTTTTCCGAAAAGCCCTCCCGTCCGGGCCCCGCCCCCCTCCTCAGCGATAGGGTCGACTAGTGGTGCGATGGTATGAAGGGAGGCGGGGGCTTGGAGGCCGGCACCAGATCTCGGCAGGATTTTAACTCCGCCTCGTTGGTTGAGGGACAGGACAGCCTTCCTATACTCTAGTACCGCCCCCGATATCGACCAGCTCTGTGGAAGTCCCGACAAACTTGGAATGTTCGCAACTAGACTGTTGAACTACTTCTGTCCAACACGGTGCAATATATTCACTGAGAAATATGAACATCCAAAATATGTACGGATAATCATCATCATTCACGTGTTATTGTTGATCGGTTTTAGTCAGCAGTGTGTTAAGGGCGGGGGGGCGTATGGGAAACAGGCGGTAAACACAACATTTTTGTTTTCACTTAGAATTTAATTCTTGAATTCTCAGGGCTTTTATGCTTTACA
>PIJE02002611.1:30000-52985 GCA_002895965.2 Coryphaenoides rupestris
GTCTCCAGTCTCTCTGTTTCTGGTCTGTCATCTGTCTCGTGTCTCTGTCTCTCTCTGTCTCTGTCTCTTCTCTGTCTCTGTCTTCTCCCTTATTTCTGTCTCTCTGTCTCTGTCTCTATCTCTCTGTTTCTGTCTCTGTTCCTCGGGTCTCTCTCTAGTCCTGTGCCCTCGTCTCTGTCTCTCTTCCCCTCATGAATCTCTGCCCTGTCCTCCTCGCCACCATCCCCTCCCAGGCGACCGGCTGCGGGGACGCGTGCGGCGACGACTTCGACAACGACAGCGTCCCCGACGTGCTGGACCCGTGTCCGGAGAACGGCAACATCCAGGTGACCGACTTCCGGCGCTTCCAGGTGGTGCTGCTGGACCCCAACGGCACCACGCAGTCGGACCCGCTGTGGGTGGTCCGCAGCCAGGGCACCGAGCTGCTGCAGACCGCCAACTCCGACCCGGGCATCGCCATCGGTGAACAAAACTGTGCGTGTGTGTGTGTGTGTGTGTGTGTGTGTGTGTCGGGTTGTCTAGTGTCGTGTAGGACGTGTGACTGATCGATAGATTGATCTGGATCGGTGTATCGATCAGGTAATGATTCAACTTAGATTGTACTGTCTCCTTGATGTCTCCTTTATTGAGATTCAAAACCGCATCGAATCGTTGTGAGGCCTGAGATTTAGCTCGGTCTTTAGCGATTTATTTGCACGCTGTGTAAACGCAGTTCGCGTCGTTGCGCAATAAACGTCTTTATTTAACGACGGCTGCGAGCGCGGAAATCCGCAAAAAAAAATATGAATCAAGATGACACAGCAGTTTACAAGCTAACGTCACCGCGGTTGCGTTCGGAGAGCGATCGCGGTAAACACAGACGTTAACTGTTTGGGGAGTCTGGAGTTTTAACTATTGTATTTGGACGCTCGTGTGTCAATGCTACTACGACGACTACGAACATTATTAATACGCTTGTTCTGTTCTGTTTATGTTGGGAGTTATTTATCCTCGCGTTTGGCGTAGGACGGGAACACACCACGACACCACACACACACCACACCCCACACACACACACACAACACACACACACACACACACGGGTAAGAAAAGAAACCCCCTCCAAAACAAGAAGAGAGAGAGACGTTACAGACACAGACTTGGCCCTAGTGTCCATCCAGACATCTGCAATTTGCAGCTTTCATCTCAGTGCAGCAACGGTCGAATAAACGCACACATGGCTCCTCTGGCTCCGTGTAAAACACTGACCCCTCGCTTGTAAAAACCATGACTGCGTCGGACCCCCTGATCCCTCTCCTTCCTCCGCTGGCGCCTGAATCCTAACAAATCGGTGGCCCCGGTTGCGGCCCCCGTAGGATTCGACAAGTTCAACGCGGTGGACTTCAGCGTGACGTTCTACGTCAACACGAACCGCGACGACGACTACGCCGGCATCGTGTTCTCCTACCAGTCCAGCCGCCGCTTCTACGTGGTCATGTGGAAACAGGTGGGTCTCGCCGCCCACACACGTGGTGTGTGTGTGTGTGTGTGGTACGCACACACACACACACACACGTTTCCCCACACAACACACACACAAAGAACATACTCACACACACACACACCACACACACACACCACACACACACACAAGAACATATCACATGCACACACACACACACACACACACACACACACAAAGAACATCCTCACACAACCACCACACCACACACACACACCACACACACACACAAGAACATACTCACATGCACACACACACACACACACACCACACACACACAAAAACATACTCACATGCACACACCACAACACACAGTCACTCACTCAGTCAGTCACACACACACACACGTTTACCCACACACACACACAAAGAAACCATACTCACACACACACACACACACACACACACACACACCACACACAAAGAACATACTCACACACACACAACACACACACACAAAGAACATACTCATGCACACCACACACACCACACACACACAACACCACACACACAGTCACTCACTCAGTCAGTCACACACACACACACACGTTTACCCCACCACATATGCACGTGTGTGTACGTGCACACACACACACACACACACACACACAAACACACACACACAAAGAACATGCTCCAACAGCGCCGCGCACCACACCACACACACACACCACAGCGGCGCACATGTGTGTCCTACACAACAACCACACAGTCACCACAGTCAGTCCACACACACAGCGTGTTGGCCGTCATCCCCAGGACATTTCCAGGGCAGGTATATGTTGTTATCCAGCATGGCTGACATCTCTATATCTGTTTTCTCTCCCATGTCCTGGATTCACTATGCCGATTGATGGTACCGTAATAAATAAAAACAAAGACTAAGTTAATAAACTCCAACATCTGGTGGAAGATGTTTCCCCTTTCTCCCCCCCCCCCCCCCGGCGGCGGCGGCGGTGTGGAGACACAGGTGTCCCAGGCTGTACTGGGAAGACCGAGCCGTCCAAAGGCGTTCGGCGAGGCCGGGGTCTTCCATCAAGCTGGTCAACTCCAACATGGGCCCGGGGAGATTACCTCCTGCAACGCCCTGTGGACACCGGCAACACCAAAGTCACCAGAGTAAATGGTTAAATGGATTGCTTTAGAGTATTGCCTCAACATTCCCAGGGCCGCGAGAAAAGAATGACGTCATTTGATTCTCGCAGCCCTGTTCGGGAGTTCTGGGCAGAACATCTTTCTCGTGTCGTGTCCGTGAACTATTGTGTGATTGGTCAATTTGAAGTGGGCGTGGTTAATGCGCTTTCCGCCGGCGCGTCACGGGGCTTAGCGCGCGTGACGTGTGCTGCTGTGGGCGGGGCCTTTGAGGACTTCCCAGGAGTTCTGCACTTGAGTTTCTCGTGACGTATATGAAATGTCCTGGTGGCCCAGAACCAACTTTGTTCTTGTTCTCGCCACCTCGAGAAAACGAACACATTTCTCTGTTCTCGCGCGGAGTATGCATCAGCCTTTAGGGTGAGGTGGCGTCTTGCTCGGGGACACCTCGACCGCTTAGCCGGGGATCGAACCAGCAACCTTCCCGGCTTCCAGACAACCACTCCTACCTCCTGAGCTACTGCCGCCCAAACATCCAGAAACGGGCAGGTAGGGTGAAAACAGGAAAGTCAGACACAACTGTTTAAGAATGCGGGAAAGCTTGGCAAAAACAGAGGGAAGTGGGGCCGGTATATACAGTATATACAGTATATACAGTATATACTGTATATACAGTATACACAGTATATACAGTATATACAGTATACACCTGGGGAACTAACAAGAGAATTAGCAACAGCTGAGGGGAGTGGGAGGAGCCAGGTGAGGGGAATGAGGTGATCACATGGCAGAGGGGGCGTGGCCGGATTCTGACATGACAGGAGAGTTAGAGACACGAAAACAAACACCAGATAAACATAAGATAAGATAAGATAACATAGAACTTTATTCATACCAAAGGAAATTCTTTTGCCAGAGGTTGCTCAAAAATACCAACAAAATATGAATAAAAATAATGCAATAATAAAAAGAATATAATAATAATACATTGACAGTGAATAAGCGTAAAAGAAAGATATTGGTAAGATATTTACTGTAGTAAACAAAAACAAGTTGGCAATGGTATTGAGAAGTAGTCGTGAGAAGTAGTATTGCACATGATGATGAAAGGTAATATTGCTCGGTAATATTGAGACGTAGTGTTGCACATGATATTAAGAGTGTTGTGATGATGATGATGGTGAAAGGTAATATCGCAAAAGAGATTAACTTCCGTGCCCGTTCAGAACGGGGCCAGTTGTTTGCGGCGTTCTCGAGGAACCACGAGCCGCCTCGTCCAAACACGACGCTGCGCTCCCTGGGGTCCTCAGCAATGGACGTGCCGTGTGTGGATGAACACTTGAGAAAATCAAATGACATACAGACACACACACACACACACACACACACCACACACACACACACACGCTGAGACTCCGTCCATTATAGTTAGATATAATCGATAAACATCACAATATGAATCCAAATTCAAAACAGCATTCTAAAGCTGAGGGCCATTACATTTAAATATATGGAAATTTGAACGATGGTATCGCACTAAAACTCGCTTTCCTCCTTTCTCTCTGGCGTTCACATCAAACCCTCACATCTTCTCCGTTTTAAGGGCCCGTCTTCGCGTCGTAATTCGTTTATGCAATAAAAACGATGACGATGACGACGATAAGTCGATATCTTCAGTGCGGGGTCTGTTGTTGTTGTTGTCGTCGTCTGGCTCTGTTTTCGTCTGCCTCGCCCTGGCACACAGGACGGCCCGGCTCAGAATATCTTTCTCTCTCTCTCTCTGGATGGTAATCAATAACGGACACTGGAACCACCATCTGCACACCATCACCATGTGTGTGCATCCTCTGAACCCCTGCCAGGCGAGTCCCCGTCCGTCCCCGCCCCGGTCCAGCCCCGCGACCCGCAAAGAAACCCCGCCCCGCCCTCCCCTGTCCTGTCCTGTCCGCTGTTGCTCGAGTCCCCCTCATCCAGCGCGCCCTCACGTCGGCTCCCACCGCGCCGAACGGACACGTGTGGCGCGTGCCTTTGAAATATTTGCACGGATCAATTACCGTCCGGATGAATCACGTCAATTACCGCCAATTTCAATCTTCAATGTGGTCGTTGGCCGATGGCACGGAACCCGTGGCCGGAGTTTCGGAGCGTTTAGAGCGAGGCTAGAAGTTTTCCAGTGGAGCGTTCCCGGTCTCCAAGATAACTATTAGCCAGAGTGTTTTTTAATGGACCCGAGGCTGCCCCCGCTGAGCGACCAGAACATGGTGAACGTCCAAGTTCTGCTGCTCAGCTGCTCTCTGCGTGCGCGTGTGTGTGTGTGTTTCCGTGTGTGTTTCCGTGTGTGTGTGTGTGTGTGTGTGTGTGTGTGTTTCCGTGTGTGCGTGTGTGTGCGCAGGTCAAAACACTGTGGCATGACCCCAACAACATTGGCTGGAAGGACTTCACGGCCTACCGCATGCACCTCATCCACAGACCCAAGACTGGTTTCATCAGGTACGGTTCTGCACACACACACGCACACACACACACACACACACACACAAACAATCGCACCCACACACACACACACACACACACACATACACACACACATACATACACACACACACATACACACACACACACAGAGCTAAACAAAGCTACACACATACACAGCTATACAAAGCTACAAACACACAATAAACACACATACACCACACACACACACAAACAATCGCACCCACACACACACACACACACACACACACACACATACACACACACATACATACACACACACACACACACACACACACACACACAGCTAAACAAGCTGCACACATACACACACACACAAAATACTGTGGTACTACTAGTAGAGTGTGTGAGAGTGCTGAGTGTGTGTGTGTGTGTGCGCGTGTGTTGTGTGTGTGTGTGCGCGCGGTCCCCTGCAGGGTGGTGGTTTACGAGGGCCGAGACATCATGTCGGACTCGGGCCCCGTGTACGACCACACGCTGGCCGGGGGCCGCCTGGGGCTGTTCGTCTTCTCCCAGGAGCACGTCATCTTCTCGGACCTCCGATACGAGTGCCGGGGTGAGGCGGGAGCGAAGGTCCCCGTATAGGCATGATGGTTTATGGGCTCAACATGGGTGGATTCAGATGGTTATATTCCTGTAGACGTGCCGTTAAGCAGACCGGGACACGCCTGGATACGTGCCGTCCCCCCTTGCTGTGGGGCAGGGGGGCAGTGGGGAGGGAATTTGACTTTCACACCTCGGGCCACCGGTTGCCATGGCGAATAATCGGACGGGCGAGAGCGGTGAGAGAGACAGGAAAGCAGGGGTGAAGGAGAGAGAGGGAATCGAACCCAGGTCGGTTAACCCACGTGGTCGGCGTGCATCGCGGGTCGAGCAGACGCCAAGCCCCCGATATACTTAAAGGGGACATACTGTATACCGTCTCGTGACATCACAAGTGGCAATGTCCACCGAGATGCATGATTGCTAGATCAGTCTAACAGTGGACTGTACCCACAGGTAAACTGATCGAGTCAGTATACTGTACATCTAGGTGGACACTCCCACTTGTGATATAAATGGTTGATGATTTCTATATCACTTTTATCCAAAGCGCGTGTTACGTGCGGGAGAGAGTTGTAAACGTTTGACTATTTCGGCTGAGCGTCCTGCAACGGTAATTTATCGCAGACGAGAGCGGCCATTTTGTCGGTCCAAACACAACGATTTGGTTTTAAGAGCACTTTGAGCCCTGAGCCCGCCCCAAAGACTGAATGTGTTCTTACTTACATTGTAAATTGCATCGGGATAAAAGTGTCCGGTGAAAAAAAAAAAAAAAGGAATGTATTGTCAACGCATCAGCCCATGTGTTTGAGATGTCCGGGATTAGTGATAAATGCACTTAAGTATCCATCTGTATGTGTTTTTACTGTCGCCATTGGAGATGGAACACACACACACACACACACCAACTCGCATGATTGATTGGTGATTGATACAGACCAGTTTCTCTGGTGGGAACCAGAGAGTATTTGGGACGTGTGATTTCATTCTCGACACATCATCCGGGCCGAACTTTGTTCTCGCGTCGTGTCCGAGAACTATTGTGTGATTGGTCAATTTGAAGTGGCCGTGGTTAATGCGCTTTCCGCCGGCGCGGAAGTTTGCTTAGCGTGCGTGACGTGTGCTGCTGTGGGCGGGGCCTTTGAGGACTTCCCAGGAGTTCTGCACTTGAGTTCTCGCGGAGTATGAAATGTCCAGGTGGCCAGAACGAACTTTGTTCTTGTTCTCCCACCTCGAGAAAACTAACACATTCTCTGTTCTTGCGGAGTATGCATCAGCAGTTAGGGTTAGGTGGTGTCTTGCTCAGGGACACCTCCACACTTAGCTAGGCGGAGCCCGGGGATCGAACCAGCAACCTTCCGGTTGCCAGACAACCACTCCTACCTCCTGAGCTACTGCCGCTCAAACATCCAGAAACGGGCAGGTCGGGTGAAAACAGGAAAGTCAGGCGGACACAACTGTTTAAGAATGCGGGAAAGCTTGGCAAAAACAGAGGGAAGTGGGGCCGGTATATACAGTATATACAGTATATACAGTATATACTGTATACACAGTATACACAGTATATACAGTATATACAGTATACACCTGGGGAACTAACAAGAGAATTAGCAACAGCTGAGGGGAGTGGGAGGAGCCAGGTGAGGGGAATGAGGTGATCACATGGCAGAGGGGGCGTGGCCGGATTCTGACATGACAGGAGAATTAGAGACACGGAAACAAACACCAGATAAACATAAGATAAGATAAGATAACATAGAACTTTATTCATACCGAAGGAAATTCTTTTGCCAGAGGTTGCTCAAAAATACCAACAAAATATGAATAAAAATAATGCAATAATAAAAAGAATATAATAATAATACATTACAGTGAATAAGCTAAAAAAATAGTAAGATATTTACTCGAGTAAACAAAAACAAGTTGGCAATGGTATTGAGAAGTAGTATTGCACATGATGATGAAAGTTAATATTGCTCGGTAATATTGAGACGTAGTGTTGCACATGATATTAAGAGTGTTGTGATGATGATGATGGCGAAAGGTAATATCGCAAGAGATTTACTTCCGTGCCCGTTCAGAACGGGGCCAGTTGTTTGCGGCATTCTCGAGGAACGACGAACCACGAACAATTTGACACGACGCTGCGCTCCCTTGGGTCCTCAGCAATGGACGTGCCGTGTGTGGATGAACACTTGAGAAAATCAAATGACATACAGACACACACACACACACACACACACACACACACACACACACACACACACACACACTGAGACTCCTTCCATTATAGTTAGATATAATCGATAAACATCACAATATGATTCCAAATTCAAAACAGCATTCTAAAGCTGAGGGCCATTACATTTAAATATATGGAAATTTGAACGATGGTATCGCACTAAAACTCGCTTTCCTCCTTTCTCTCTGGCGTTTTAAGGGCCCGTCTTCACGTCGTAATTCGTTTATGCAATAAAAACCGGGTACGATGACGACGATAAGTCGATATCTTCAGTGCGGGGTCTGTTGTTGTTGTCGTCGTCTGGCTCTGTTTTCGTCTGCCTCGCCCTGGCACACAGGACGGCCGGCTCAGAATATCTTTCTCTCTCTCTCTCTCTGGATGGTAATCAATAACGGATACTGGAACCACCATCTGCACACCATCACCATGTGTGTGTATCCTCTGAACCCCTGCCAGGCGAGTCCCCGTCCGTCCACGCCCGGTCCAGCCCCGCCACCCGCAACAAACCCCGCCCCTCCCTGTCCTGTTCTGTCCTGTTCTGTCCGCTGTTGCTCGAGTCCCCCTCATCCAGCGCGCCCTCACATCGGCTCCGACCGCGCCAAACGGACACGTGTGGCGCGTGCCTTTGAAATATTTGCATGGATCAATTACCGTCCGGATGAATCACGTCAATTACCGCCAATTTCAATCTTCAATGTGGTCGTTGGCCGATGGCACGGAACCCGTGGCCGGAGTTTCGGAGCGTTTAGAGCGAGGCAGAAGTTTTCCAGTGGAGCGTTCCCGGTCTCCAAGATAACTATTAGCCAGAGTGTTTTTTAATGGACCCGAGGCTGCCCCCGCTGAGCGACCAGAACATGGTGAACGTCCAAGTTCTGCTGCTCAGCTGCTCTCTGCGTGCGTGTGTGTGTGTGTGTGTTTCCGTGTGCGTGTGTGCGTGTGCGTGTGCGTGTGTGTGTGTGTGTGTGTGTGTTTCCGTGTGTGCGCAGGTCAAAACACTGTGGCATGACCCCAACAACATTGGCTGGAAGGACTTCACGGCCTACCGCATGCACCTCATCCACAGACCCAAGACTGGTTTCATCAGGTACGGTTCTGCACACACACACACACGCACACACACACACACACACACACACACACACACACACACACACACACACACACACACACATAACACACAGAACAGAACACACACAGCAAACAACACCAGAAATTGGAAGCGGAACAAAAGAAACGACTAATGATGCATCAATGGCGGAAATAGTACGCCTGCCACAGGCTTGAGCAACGCCAGATCTGCTTCAGCCGCCGCCGTCGTCGTTCGCGCTCAGAACACCAAACGTTTTGCAGGAACACGCAAGCCTGCCAACCCCCCCCCGGCGATATCGGTGACGGCAACTTCGTCGGAACTAAATCGCGTTCGGTTTGCAGACAGCGGTTAACGTGGGCGCAGACACAACCACCCCCACCAAAAAAAAAAAAAAAAGGATGCAGCCGCAGTAGAATGTGAGCAGGAAGTGGAGTTGGGTGGTGGTTTGGACGAGGAGGAAGAGCCCCACCTGCTTGATGATGCTGATGTCCTTGAACGTCTCGTCGTCAATATGGTTATTGTCGTAAATTATAATTTTTTTGCTTAAGCCGCGGCTAGCCGCGAGAGGGGGTGGGATTGCTCTGTGATTAATCAACGTCGCCGTGACGATATCGCCGACACATGAAAGAGAGGAGAAGAGAGAGAAAGAGAGTGGAGGAGAGAGAGAGAGAGAGAGCGCAAACACACTGGCGCTCTGATGTCATCAACATCTGGCAGTCTAACACCGCCTCCATCCCTCCATCCTCCACCACTACCCATCCTCCCCTTCCGCACACACACACACACACACACACACACACACACACGCACACGCACACACACTCCCACCCACTCACTTCCTGTCTGCCTCCGCCCCCCCGTCCCTCCAGAGATGAAAGAGACCAGCCCGGGGCACAGACCTGTGGCCATCTTCGTCGCTGCGATCGCCGTCATCGCCCTCGTTGCCCTGGTGACCGTGGGGGTGCTGCAGAACAAGCCCCTCCCGCAAAAGTTCAAGGTACGATGGTACGATGGTGGTGGGTGGTGGTGGTGGTGGTGGAGCTCAGGCCCAGCTGGCTGGCGGTCGTGGGCGGGGTTTGGTCTGTTGTTTGTTTGTTTGTCTGTCTATGTTGAGCCAATAGGAAGGTGACGTGATGTGGACGCTGTGCCTCGAAACCTGCGCCGCCACATCCGTCAAGCTCATGGGCGGCTGTCAGCAGCTGCTTAGCGTTGGCGATGCCCGCCCAAAGTCCACACACAGACACGCGCGCACACACGCACACACACACGCGCAACACACGCGCCGCACAGGCACACACACACACACACACACACAATGACGTAAATTTGGCTTCACACGTCATATAAATCATCCACAGGTGACAGAGACTTATGCTAGCGATGTCTTTTGGTTTAAACAAACTGTCAGTCAGTGGTTGCCTTGGCAACAAGTTCACAAGTGTATACGTTAAAGGACCCCAATTTTACGAGCAGGTGCGAGTGATTAGCCATTAACAAGCAAGCCGTTTTAAAAATGGTCATGTGACTACCCTCTAGTTTGTGACATCACAAGTGGGAGTGTTCCGCCCCGAGATGTTTGATGGACTGGATAGCCAGGCCGACCAGTTGGTACAATCCACTGCTGGGGGGGGTAGACTGGGAGGTAGATCTATCGAGTCAGCATACTGTGCAGTACATTCTACATGGGGGGGGGGGGGACGGAAGACACTCCCCACTTGTGATGTCACCGAGTCACAATGGCAATTTTTAGTCACGTGACAATGCCCGAAGCGGCTATATACGCTCACGACTCACGGTGGGACAACAACAGGGTCCCTTTCAGTCCACACCTGCGTCTCCTCCGCCTTGCTGAGGTTCTTTGTTCCGGCGTGACTCCGGGCTTCATAACACGGTGTCAGCATCATCCGCGCGCACACACACACACACACACACACACACACACACACACACACACACACACACACACACACACACACACACAGACAGCCACACACAACAGCCCCACACACACAGAAGAGAACTCCTATTGCAATGTTTCTCCGATCCCCCCCCCCTCCTCCCCCCTCCCCCCACCCCCCCCCTACACCCCCCCCCCCCCCCCTTCCCCCACACCCAGTATGGCATAGTGCTGGACGCAGGCTCCTCCCACACGGCGCTCTACGTTTACAAGTGGCCGGCGGAGAAAGACAACAACACGGGCCGCGTGACGCAGACCGAGTCGTGCAAAGTGACCGGTATGTACGCACACACACACGCGCACACACAGACACACACACACACACACACACGCACACACACACACACACACACACACACTACCGCAAAGTGTGTGTGTGTGTGTGTGTGTGGTGTGCCTATTAGCTGACCTGAACACTAAAACCTACCGTTTGTTTTCGACCTATCGTGCGTTTCTTCGGGTTAAACGTGCGGCGTATTTAAACTCGGTGATCCTCGGAGTCTGTGCGTTGGTTGAGTCTGTTAGTTTGTGAGTCATTACCCCTAAACGGACCTGAACACTGTGCACCGAAAACACTGCTATCATGTTTGCCGATTTGCATTCAGCAAAAAACCTTAAAAGGTGATTTCCAAGACGTGGAGGGGAGGGGGGGAGGGGAGGCGGGGGGAGGCGGGCGGCGGTGGCGGCGGTGTGCTCCCACACACACGACCTCCCCTGTCTAACAGCATTCCTTTGCTTTTATGAGCCCGGACCCGGAGCACTTGTGATCCCTATCCTGCCCTACTAATGCGACTCTCTGTGACCTTTATCGGGATAATGACTTACAGCCAACCTCTTCTTCTTGCTTTTCATGCTTAGATGCGCGCTCTTTGCTTCTGCTTTCAAACAGAGCCCATCCACCCGGTTCACTGCGTGGGTTCACCTTACATGTATATGTATGTATGTATGTATGTATGTATAGATTCAATGGTGAATGGATTGCATTTTGCAATTTCATCCAAAGCGCTTTCATCCGAAGCAGTGACAGTTTACAGGCATTCACCCATTCATACACCGACGGCGGTGTGTCGACCACGCGAGGTAACAACCAACACGTCAGGAGCGGGTAGGGTTAAGGCCGCGTCTCGCTCAGGGGACACCTCGACACTTAGCGAGGAGGGGGAGGAGCCCGGGGGATCGAACCGGCGACCTTCCTGTTGCCAGACAACCACTCTTACTTAGTGTCGCGTTACACGTTTGTGTCGGTGTGTGTGTGTGTGTGCGTGACTTTGTGAGGGCGCTTTGTGGTGAGGGTAAGGCCTTTTTTATGGTTACTTACGTGTCATTCCTCTGAATCCCTCTGAATTTCACAGGTACTCCAACCCTGAAGCAACATTCGGTTTCATTGATGTTGTCAGAACATATACAGAGAGAGAGAGGGAGAGACTGCCAAGTCATCCCTATAAACCATGTTTATCGGCCGCATCCACTTCTTATCAAATGGAATAAACAAGTCAAAAACAGCCATTAAATCAAAGGGAAGGTCTGTTTTTCGCAACTCACGAACAAACAGCCGTAGACGTCACGGTTCCATGACAACAGCCCTGTCTTATCGTAGTGTCTGCACCTAACGAACAAGGAAGGAGTCTCCGTGTACGTATGTAGGCCTACAGTACGTATCGTTTTCTCGACAAACCGTTCATCCGCTCGACTTCACACTTCACACCGGCGTGTCACCGAGGACCCGAGGAAGCGTCGCGTCGCGTCGAAGTGTGAAGTCGTTAGCGGGGGTGAGCGGGTTCTCCGGAAAGCTAAGCTGCAAGCAATCGGGCAACACGGCAACATGCCTTCACTGAAACAGACTTACGTGGAACACCCGATACTTTGGGGGTATTTGGGGCATAAAAAGAAGAAAACAAAAAAAACAAGAACAAAAAAATCATCTGCTCTTCATCAGCAGCAGCTGGACCTCGAGGTCTAGGCGGTGGAAAAACCACCGGGTCTTTGATGACATCACCGCGGCTTTGATCCCGCCGCCCGGCCGCGGCGTATATATCGCAGCTGAAACGCAGCCGACCGGCGGCTGTGCGGCGTCACACTCGTATAGCAACCGCACTTATTTTTAAGTGTCTGGAAGAATCATGAATTGTTTCAGGGACGACTACAAGTAGAGGATTTTACACACACAAATATCTTGTGCGGTTAATCGGCCAAACATGTCCGTCTATTTATGATGATAACTAACGATTAGTTTATGATCGTTGTCTGTCTCAACCCACTGAAGCTCTCCATCCAGTGCTTTGAATGCGTGAGCTTGAGCGGGCTGCAGTTCACTTACTGGCCAAAGGGGGGCAGTAATGAAAACGAATTCATGCAGCTCTCTCCCCCCTCTGGTTTCACAGCATGCCTCTCTGTGGTGTTTCCCTGTCTCTGTGTGTGTGTGTGTATCTGTGTGTGTGTGTGTGTGTTGTGTGTGTGTGTGTGTGTGTGGCAGGTCCCGGGATTTCCAGCTATGCCTCGAACCCGCAGGGCGCCGGGGAGTCGCTCAAGGAGTGCCTGCTGAAGGCGGAGCAGTTGGTCCCCAGTTCGAGGCACGGCGAGACCCCGCTCTACCTGGGGGCCACGGCCGGCATGAGGCTGCTCAAGTAGGGTCCTGCTGCTGCTGCTGATACACACACAACACACACACACACACCACGCACATGCACACACACACACACACACATGCACACACACACACACGCACATACGCATACATGCAGAGGCACACATGCGCGCACACACACACACACACACACACACACATGCACACACACACACACACACACACACATTATTATGATTTGTATACGAGTGAAAATGTAAATATACCGTAAGTACTAATCCACAAACAAAACATATTGTATGTTTATACATGTGTATAAACGTACATGTTCATATATTGTAACCAAGGTTCGCGTTGAGGCACTATCATGGCAATATACCTACAGTATAGTATACAGTATATATATATAGTAGTACAGTATATATATATAGTAGTACAGTATATTTATATCCTCTAGCTAGTCAGAACTAGGAACATGCAGTCTGGAAACAAATGGAGCAAAACAAGTAGTAGTAAATCAATTGGGCTGTACTACTATCAGCCAACCCCCCGCCCCCCACTCCCCCCCCCTCCTTCATACCCAAAACCACATGGCACCCAGACCTCCACACACACACGCACACACAACACACACACACACACACACACACACACACACACACACACATCACACACACACACCACACACACACACACACACACACAGACACACACACAACACAGGACACACACACACCAGCACACCCCAGCTGTGAGGATCCATCCACAAAGAATCTGGAATCACTATACCATGTATATATATATCTATATATATATAGGTATATAATATATATACTTTACTGTACTGTACCGGCGTCCATTTGTAATGCCGCTGCAGGTCACCTTAAGGTTCTTCCCCAACACACTCCCCCCCCCCCAACAAAACCACCACCACACCACCATCATCATCTGCAGGCCATCTTGGGCATTCCACAGTTCAACGTTTCCAGTCTCTCCCACTCCCACTCCCACCGCCCCCCCCCACCCCCCCCCCCCCCCAGCCTCCCCCTCTCCTCCTGGATGAGATAATGGAAGCAAGGCTGTGTGGTGTGAGGTCACCCCTCCCGTGTGTCCGGTCACCCCAAGTGGCACCCCGTGGAACACACGATCCACAAGAATTCCCGGTGTCCGAGTTATTTCAGGAAAGGAAAAGTATCTGATTCCAGAGATCTAATGTAGAATCGAATATAAATTACGAAAAATTCAAGTCAACTTCAAGTCAATTTCACGTCTATTTCCGATAAAAAACTGGAACGAGCAATCGATGGAAGCCTCAGACTGTATCAGTGGTATCATTCTTACAGAGAATGAGTTGTTAGAATGTTGATGGTTTCTCGGGGGTTCTCCTCTGGAAGATAGCCATTTGATTGGCTATGGTTTCCAGGTCCTCATCAGACGGGGACACGTTCGTCTTCTTCAGGACAATCTCGCAATCTTTGAACTGTCTCCTCTTTCTTTCATTTGTGAGGGAGGGGGGGCAGATAGTCAGGCTTTGAGGTCCTCTTCTTCTTCTTCTTCTTCTTCTTCTTCCTCCGCCAGCTGAGCTCCACCTCCAGGATGAGAGCAGCTGTAAATGTATACACAACGACTGATCAGTGAGTCTATCGTGTTGTGAACGGTTGTCATGAACCCACGCTGGATACAAGAAACAAAAAACAAAAAAAAAAACTCTCTTGGACACATTCACGACTGATGTGTGTGTGTGTGTGTGTGCGCGTTGATACTTTCGCAATGAATAGTTCTGTGGAAAGGACGCACACATGCAACACACACACACACACCACACACAACACACACACACACATCACACACACAACACACATCCAACCACACACAAACATACGAGTCGACCACACACAAACATACGACCACACCCACACACACACACACACACACAGAGGACCACACACAGACACACACAAAGTAAAACCACATTGCAAACACATGTACATCGTTTTTTTTCCACACATTCAGAGAAGCCGTGACGATTGACGACGATTGACCCATTCGATGATTGATCGATCAATTGATTGTTGTTGTTGTTTGTGTGTGCATGCCAATGTGTGTGTGTGTGTGTCTGTGTGTGCGCATATGAATGTGTGTGCGTGCCCGTGTGTGTGCGCGCATGTGTGTGCGTGCCCATGTATGTGTATTGTGTGTGTGTATGTACGGGTTGTGTGTGTGTGTGTGCCCGTGTGTGTGTGCATGCCCGTGTGGTGTGTGTGCATGCCGTGTGCGTGTGTGTGTGTGTGTGTGTTCCTGTGTTTGTGTGTGTGCCCATTGCATGTGCGTGCCTGTGTGTGTGTGTGTGTGTGTGTGTGCCTGTGTTTGTCTTGTGTGCCCATGTGCGTGCCTGTGTGTGTGTGTGGTGTGTGTGTGTGTGTGTGGTGTGTGTGTGTGTGTGTGTGTGTGTGTGTGTGTGTGTGTGTGTGTGTGTGTGTGTGTGTGTGTGTGTGTGTGTGTGTGTTGCATGCCTGTGTGTGTGTGTGTGTGTGTGTGTGTGTGTGCCTGTGTTTGTGTGTGTGCCCAATGCATGTGCGTGCCCATGCATGTGCGTGCCCATGTGTGTGTGTGTGTGTGTGTGTGTGTGTGTGTGTGCCTGTGTGTGTGTGCGTGTGTGTGTGCGTGTGTGCGTGCGTGCTGGGGCGTGTCTCCGCAGAAAGGAGAACGCGGTGGCGTCGGACGACGTGTTCAAGGAGGTGGAGCAGGCGCTGGACAGCTATCCCTTCTCCTTCAGGGGCGCCCGCATCCTCAGCGGCCAGGAGGAGGGCGCCTTCGGCTGGGTCACCGTCAACTACCTGGACGACCGCCTCGCCCAGGTCTGTGTGTGTGTGTGTGTGTGTGTGTGTGGATGACGGCTCCATTAAAGTGGCAACCGCGAAGGTTTCCCTTTCGTGCTCTTTGGCGACACCTATGGCCCAAAGTGGTAAATGCATCCAAACAGTGTTGCATAGGTGACGGGACGTCGGTCCGCTGGCAGTTGTTTTAAAGGGGACAGGTGTGAGTGTGATTAGGTGGACACTCCCACTTGTGATGTCAAAATTGCGTAACATGTCCCCTTTAATGGCGGATACTCTGTTTACTCTCGCAGAGACAGGATGTGGACGTGTGTGTCGCTGTGGTTGTATGTGTGTGTGTGTGGTAGTGTCCAATAACATCTGATCTACAATGACTACATTTTGACATGGTGTGTGTGTGTGTGTATGTGTGTGTGTGTGTGCGTGTGTGTGTGCGTATGCGTGTGTGTGTGTGCACCTCCGGTGGTCCCTTGGCTCAGGGCCACGAGACCACCGGCGCCTTAGATCTGGGCGGGGCCTCCACGCAGATCAGCTTCGTCTCCGACCGCTTCGACGGCGCGAGTCGCCCGACAACCTGATGACCTTCCGTCTCTACGGCAACGACTACAACCTGTACACGCACAGCTTCCTGTGCTACGGCAAGGACCAGGCGCTCCTGCAGACGCTGGCTCGGCAAACCCAGGTGGGCATTGAAGTCGTGGCGCACGCTCACTGCTGCTGCGGTTCCCCTGGCGGCCAGCAGGGGGCTCTGAAGGCTATGTAGGTCATATTTAAGTGCTTTAATTGGAGTGTTATTAGTAAGGAATGTCAAAAGCATCTGCTCAGCTCTAGGTGAGTGAAATGCACTCAGGAGTGAGAGTGAGAATATCTCGTTCTGTTTGACACAACATGTATTTTGAATTTTTCTCATTTCTGACCATTAACAGATTCTGCTCCCTCTCTTTACATCTCTCGAATCTTAAGACTTTCAAGTCAGTGGCTCTGAATGGGGAGTAAGCGTTCCACTGTACTTACTTACATATGGATCACAAAGAAATCTGGAATCTTGAATCTGGAATCGGGAGGCTGTTTGTTCGATCGTAGCCAAGTGTCGAGGTGTCCCCCGAGACAAGAAACCTGACCGTCACTGCTCCCGACGATCTCGCTGTTGCCCTGAATTGGGGAGACACGAACGGGTGTATGAGCGGGTGTATGAATGGCCGTGTGCGAGGCAATCATTGTAAAGTGCTTTGAGCGAGAGCCACCGGTTAGTTAAGCGATGTGTCACGTAAGTGCGGTCCATTTAACCTCTGACCTCAGTGGACAGGTTTGACGTGAAGAGCCCAATCCAATTTTTAGTTCGTTCAATACTTCACGGGTCGGGCCCCTAACGCGATGAGCTATTCATAGATAGACGTCGATTGAAGTCCTACTTACCGGAAGATTATATTATCCTTCTCTCCCTCACTTCCTCTTCCTCGTCCACTGCCAATGTGACTATTTATCTCTCTTTTTGTCTCCCTCTCCTCTCTCTCTCTCTCTCTCTCTCTCTCTCTCTGCCGATCTCCCTTTCTCTCTTCTCTTTCGTCTCTCTTCTCTCTCTCTCTCTCCTCTCTCCTCTCTCCTCTCACTCTTTCTCTCCCTCTCTTCTCTTTCTCTCTGTGTCTCTGGCCATCTCTCCCCTAGGCAGGTGTCAGCAGTGTGTCAGACCCCTGCTTCCACCCGGGCTACGTGCGGACGAGGGACTACTCGGACCTCTACGACAGCCCCTGCGTGGCGGACAGGAAACCCGCTACGTCTCCGGCAAACTTCAGCCTCTCGGGACGGGAGACTTCGAACAGTGCCAGGCGCTCATCAAAAGGGTCTTCAATTTCTCTCGGTGCGATTACAGCCGGTGTTTCCTTCAACGGGGTCTACCAGCCCGAGTTGCAGGGGTCTTTTGGGGTGAGTCGGTGCCACGGTCACGTTTAAAGGGCTCTTGTGAGTGTGATTAGCCATTCCAAGCGGTTTAAAACAAAACAAAACACCGTCATCTCCCGTTTTTGGCATCACAAGTGGGAGTGTCCACCAAGGAGTCGATAGATGAGCCTCACCAGTTGCTACAGTCTACTGGGTAGAATGGTAGGCTGATCCATCCAGCATAGTTCTCGGTGGACACTCCCACTTGTGATGTCAAAAACCGGAGACGACGCTCGGAATGGCTAATCACACTCACACCTGGTGGCATACTATTGATTGGTAATATATTAATCGGATTGAGCTTGAGCCTGTCTTTCTGTACGCGTGTCTCTTCTGGGATATACAGTACTATACATATACTATATATAGATATCACTCAATTATGTTTTTGTACGCGAGTGGTGTGCATTTCCCCTCAGTCCTCGTACGGCCCCTGTCTAGTTCCTGGTGCTAATGTAAATGTGAAGGAAAATGGGAAAAATATTTCCTGTGGGAGGGAATAAAATACTCGGTACACACAGTTGGACGTAAATCAGACTTATCTGGGGTTAAATGTCACAATCCTGGTGGATAACCTCCGTACTGTAAACTATTGTCATACTTCAGCTTATCTACGTTTCTCTTTCTCTCTCTCTCTCTCCCTCTCTCTCTCTCTCTCTCCCTCTCTTGTATTCTTTCTCTCTTTATTTTGCCTCGCTCCTTTTTTTCTCTGTCCTGGATCGTGGGATCAGGCCTTCTCAGCCCTACTACTTTGTGTTGGACTTCCTGAACCTGACGGACACCACGCTTCCCACTGGAAACGGTCAAAGGTAGACTCAAGGACTACTGCGCTACGCCTTGGTCGCAAGTAAGTGAACGTGACAAAAGACACGCACGCACGCGCGCGCACACACACACGCACACACACACACGCACACACACACACACACCCACCCTTCTGTCTTCCTGTAATTGGGGCGGCAGTAGCTCAGCGGGTGGAGCCCGCTGGTTGTTACCTTGCACAATATTACACACACGCAATATGTGTGTGTGTGTGTGTGTGTGTGTGTGTGTGGGTGTGGGTGTGTGTGTGTGTCTGAGCAGTTGCAGAAGCAGAACCCCAAAATCAAGGTCAAATACTTGGCGGAGTACTGCTTCAGCGGCACGTACATCCTCACGCTGCTGACGGAGGGCTACAACTTCACCGCCGAGACGTTCAAGGACATCAGCATCATCAAGCAGGTGGGGCTCTTCCTCCTCGTCCAAACCACCACCCAACTCCAGAGCTACACAAAGCTACACACACACACAGCTATACAAAGCTACAAACACACATAAACACACACACACACACACACAACACACACACACACACACACACACACACACACACACACACACACACACATACATACACACACACACACACACACACACACACACACACAGCTAAACAAAGCTACACACATACACACACACACAAAATACTGTGGTACTACTAGTAGAGTGTGTGAGAGTGCTGAGTGTGTGTGTGTGTGTGTGTGTGTGTGTGCGTGCGTGGTCCCCTGCAGGGTGGTGGTTTACGAGGGCCGAGACATCATGTCGGACTCGGGCCCCGTGTACGACCACACGCTGGCCGGGGGCCGTCTGGGGCTGTTCGTCTTCTCCCAGGAGCACGTCATCTTCTCGGACCTCCGATACGAGTGCCGGGGTGAGGCGGGAGCGAAGGTCCCCGGAGGCACGATGGTTTATGGGCTCAACAGGGGGTGGATTTAGATGGTTATATTCCTGACCGGGGACACGCCTGGATACATGCCGTCCCCCCTTGCTGTGGGCAGGGGGCAGTGGGGAGGGAATTTGACTTTCACACCGGTTGCCATGGCGAATAATCGGACGGGAGAGAGCGGTGAGAGAGACAGGAAAGCAGGGGTGAAGGAGAGAGAGGGAATCGAACCCAGGTCGGTTAACCCATGTGGTCAGCGTGCATCGCGGGTTGAGCCGACGCCAGGCCCCCGATATACTTAAAGGGGACATACTGTATACCGTCTAGTGACATCACAAGTGGGAGTGTCCACCGAGATGCATGATTACTAGATCAGTCTAGTGGACTGATCGAGTCAGTATACTGTACATCTAGGTGGACACTCCCACTTGTGATATAAATGGTAAATTGATGATTTCTACATCACTTTTATCCAAAGCGCATTACGGGCGGGAGAGAGTTGTAAACGTTTGACTATTTCGGCAGAGCGTCCTGCAACGGTAATTTATCGCAGACGAGAGCGGCCATTTTGTCGGTCCAAACACAACGATTTGGTTTTAAGAGCACTTTGAGCCCTAAGCCTGCCCTAAAGACTGAATGTGTTCTTACTTAGATTGTAAATTGCATCGGGATAAAAGTGTCCGGTGAAAAAAAAAAAAAGGAATGTATGTCAACGCATCAGCCCATGTGTTGAGATGTCCGGGATTAGTGATAAATGCGCTTAAGTATCCATCTGTATGTGTTTCACTGTCGCCATTGGAGATGGAACACACACACACACACACACACACACACACCAACTCGCATGATTGATTGGTGATTGATACAGACCAGTTTCTCTGGTGGGAACCAGAGAGTATTTGGGACGTGTGATTTCATTGCGTTTGGCGGGTTTATAATAGATGTTCTCTCTTTCCTTCTCCTTTTCCCCTTCACAGATATCTGAGTTTTCACCGGGAAAGTCTCAAAATCTCCAGGCAGCGATGTAGGAAAATATAACTAATTGAGAGACTGCGAGTGAAAAACAGAACGACGGAGAGAGAGAGAGAGAGGATAAGACGAAGAGAGAGAGAGAGAGAGAGAGAGAGAGAGAGAGAGAGAGAGAGAGAGAGAATGTACTCAAGTGCCTTGGACGAGAGCTGTTACTGATGGCCGATCCGTTCGTCCTTTGGGTCCACACCAACTGTCAGCTCATTCATTGATCTCCAACTGTTTTTGTCCTTGAACGTCTCGGCGGTGAAGTTGTAGCCCTCCGTCAGCAGCGTGAGGATGTACGTGCCGCTGAAGCAGTACTCCGCCAAGTATTTGACCTTGATTTTGGGGTTCTGCTTCTGCAACTGCTCAGACACACACACACACCCACACCCACACACACACACACACACACACACACATATTGCGTGTGTGTAATATTGTGCAAGGTAACAACCAGCGGGCTCCACCCGCTGAGCTACTGCCGCCCCAATTACAGGAAGACAGAAGGGTGGGTGTGTGTGTGTGTGTGCGTGTGTGTGTGTGTGCGCGCGCGTGTGTGCGTGTCTTTTGTCACGTTCACTTACTTGCGACCAAGGCGTAGCGCAGTAGTCCTTGAGTCTACCTTTGACCGTTTCCAGTGGGAGCGTGGTGTCCGTCAGGTTCAGGAAGTCCAACACAAAGTAGTAGGCTGAGAAGGCCTGATCCCACGATCCAGGACAGAGAAAACAAGGAGCGAGGCAAAATAAAGAGAGAAAGAATACAAGAGAGGGAGAGAGAGAGAGAGAGAGGGAGAGAGAGAGAGAGAGAGAGAAACGTAGATAAGCTGAAGTATGACAATAGTTTACAGTACGGAGGTTATCCACCAGGATTGTGACATTTAACCCCAGATAAGTCTGATTTACGTCCAACTGTGTGCACCGAGTATTTTATTCCCTCCCACAGGAAATATTTTTCCCATTTTCCTTCAACATTTACATTAGCACCAGGAACTAGACAGGGGCCGTACGAGGACTGAGGGGAAATGCACACCACTCGCGTACAAAAACATAATTGAGTGATATCTATATATAGTATATGTATAGTACTGTATATCCCAGAAGAGACACGCGTACAGAAAGACAGGCTCAAGCTCAATCCGATTAATATATTACCAATCAATAGTATGCCACCAGGTGTGAGTGTGATTAGCCATTCCGAGCGTCGTCTCCGGTTTTTGACATCACAAGTGGGAGTGTCCACCGAGAACTATGCTGGACGGATCAGCCTACCACTCTACCCAGTAGACTGCAGCAACTGGTGAGGCTCATCTATCCACCCATACATCGGGGTGGACACTCCCACTTGTGATGCCAAAAACGGGAGATGACGGTGTTTTGGTTTTTTTTAAACCGCTTGGAATGGCTAATCACACTCACAAGAGCCCTTTAAACGTGACCGTGGCACCGACTCACCCCAAAAGACCCCTGCAACTCGGGCTGGTAGACCCCGTTGAAGGAACACCGGCTGTAATTGCACCGAGATAAATCGAAGACCCTTTTGATGAGCGCCTGGCACTGTTCGAAGTCGCCCGTCCCCGAGAGGCTGAAGTTTGCCGGAGACGTAGCGGGTTTCCTGTCCGCCACGCAGGGGCTGTCGTAGAGGTCCGAGTAGTCCCTCGTCCGCACGTAGCCCGGGTGGAAGCAGGGGTCTGACACACTGCTCACACCTGCCTAGGGGAGAGATGGGCAGAGACACAGAGAGAAAGAGAAGAGAGGGAGATGAAGAGTGAGAGGAGAGAGAGAGAGAGGGAGAGATAGAGTGAGAGAGAGAAGAGAGACGAGAAAGAGAGAGAGAAGAGAGACGAGAAAGAGAAGAGAAGAGAGAAAGAGAGATCGGCGGAGAGACAGAGGAGAGAGAGAGAGAGAGAGAGAGAGAGAGAGAGAGGGAGAAGGAGAAAGAGATAAATAGTCACATTGGCAGGAAGGAAGAAGA